>VZTI01003154.1:1972063-1996103 GCA_013397865.1 Struthidea cinerea
TTTTTTTTTTTAAATCTGACAGAATTTTATGGAAAAGGAGCCCCATACAATGCTTTGGTTGGAAAAGACTCAACAAGAGGAGTTGCAAAGATGTCTCTGGATCCAGCAGATCTTACACATGACACAGTAAGAAAATGGGCCATCAATTTCATTCCATTTTGCAAATTTTTATTATTATGCAAGATGATGAGTGATGATTTTAAATTGTTTGTATTTATATAAGTTGATTCACATATTTAAAATCAAAATGCATTAGTACTCTTTAGATACATAAAATATATTTACTGCTCGTGAGAGGTGCTAATGGCCTTCAAGAGGAAAGTTTTTCATTTGTGGAATCAGTACAAATTCTGTAAGCGTGTAAAAGGGAAATCACCTGCTCTTTAAAAAGATGCTCACAAGGACCATAAATCCTTTCTTTGTCAGTTGGTTTGGTGTATCCTGACATGGCAGTGGATGCTAGCTCTGGTGGGGGGCTGTTGGTTGTTTGACCTGAATACACTAAAGTTTTGTCAAGGCTGAGTTTGAAGGAAAAGAATAAAATTACAGGCTATGCTATCAATTTTGTTCATCATGCCCTGCAGTGTAAGCCCAAAAGCTGACCCTAAGGTTTACAGTAATCATTAAAAAAAACCAAACAAACATGTAAATATCTCTATTTTTATTTCTTTGAGACAGGACTTTCATTTCCCTATTTCCTTTAGACAGGACTCACAGAAGAGGAACTGAAGTCCCTGGATGACATCTTTAATAATGTTTATAAAGCCAAATATCCCATTGTTGGCTATACTTCTCGGCGCATTCTGAATGAGGATGGCAGCCCCAATCTGGACTTTAAACCTGAAGATCAGCCACATTTCAGCATTAAAGATGAGTTTTGAGGAACATTTTTGTACCTAGAGAACGCCTGGGGAGAGGCACAGCAGAATATTAAATAAATTCCTTATGTTGTGGAGTTCATTACTACAATTAGCTATCATGACTCAGTTTTCTGCTCAGAAAATGTGTGTGTGTGTACACACATAGCACAGAGGAAACAATCACATCTGTAGTAGTGTCATACACCTGGGCTGTTTGCTGGGAATTACAGGAATTATTTAACCTGCAAGTTCTTTCTGCCTGGATTTCTCTCTTAAAGAAGTGTATAATGTAAAATTACATTCCTTAGAAGAGAGAAGGAAGTTTTTAATAATTGAAATATGACTGGTCTTTTTGTGAATGCCAAGCTGTGTCCCACTCCTTGGAAAAGTGTAAATGAATTATTTGGACAAGCTAACATCAATTCTCTGTGCTTCATTTGAATGTAGGTATCAGAAGTACAGACAGGTGCAATAGGGACTTACATTTTAAAAAGCATTATGGGGTTTAATATTTGATAGGTTTGAGAATACTGACTATAAAGCAACTCAGTCTCCTCAAATAGAGTTACTGTGGAGTATTTTTGCAAAGCCTACAGCTGTAAACCGAGAAAAAAAAATCTTTTTTTCCACATGAGAAACACTGACATTTAAAATAAGACTATTATGTTAGGTTTGGATGAATGACACTTTAATTTTTAAAAATAATTATCAAAGATGTCATCTATATTAGATTATGATGATTTCCTTCTACCTTCCTCCAATCTTTCTCTGACAAAAAGAGGAAATCATAGCCCACTGTTTGCCACATACTCTTACAAGCACAAGTTTATTATAGCAGTTTAGTGTCCTGTGGATGTGGTTAGCATTTTTATATTAACACTTTCAGCCCTCATTTTTTATGTCTCTTAGTTTTTCTTTGTTCTTACTCTGGCTTCATCACTGCTGTTTTAAGGAAGCGTGCAGTGCCACGTTCCTCTTCCTCTTAACCTGATATAAAACTGCAGATCCTGCATGGTGAAAGAAGACCCCCTTTTTGGTGTTTCCCTGGCAGTCTTTCAGCAACAAGAGGACTGTAAAAGCCTGAGCTGTGTAAGTTATGCTAACCACTGACTTCCACTAGCTTAAGTACAATGTGAGTTGTCCTGTACATGGATTTATCTGTCGCTGTCACCATTTTGATTGATATGGGAAAAACCAAGCAGCTGCTCCCAATTCTGTATTAATAATACAGATACAATAAAAATACAATTCGGTATTGTTGTTCTATTTGTTAAGCATTTTGGTAATTTTCTATGAAGGGAAGATTTTATTAGATGATTCTCCACCTTCTCATTTGCAGGGGACAGCTGCCTGTCAGCTGAATAACTAGAAAAGCTGTTCCTGTGTATCTGCCCATTCTTTCACAATGTTACAGATTTTATTCTAGATTTGTTTTGTGTCTTACCGTTAGACCACTTCATTTGCAGGAGGGACTCCCCCCCTGCTGTTGGATGGTGCTCTGGGTAGAAAAAATAAATCAGCATCTAAGAAATGACTGTTGCTTCAGATAATTATTTTTGTGTCATTATTTATTATTAATACTGCTGACCTTTTGATTAGAGACCAACAGCAGCTGGGAGTTTGCTCCTTGATAATACCTATTGTCTTTGTGGAAATTCATGTGGGTTTGGTGGTAATGGTGGTTTGATTGTTTGCCAGCATTTCAGAAATAATTTTTCAGTGCCTACTGTTGGTTTTGCCCTTCTCCTCCTTTCCTTGCATGCTTCCTGATGGAGCAGCTTCAGTCGTTCTGCTGCTGTGATTACTGTAATAGTCTTCGCATTATCTGGGATCATGATATCCAGCTGCATTTAAAAAGAACTCCTTGTAGCTCAGTTGCAGCTCGTCACCGGCTGAGAGGCTCAGTGTTCCTGTTCTCTCCCTGCTTTTCCTGTTCTCGCCCTGCTTTTCCTGTTCTCCCTATGAAGTCACCTTTGCTGATGTCAAAGCAGGTAACTCAGCTTCTACTTGTACTAAATTTCAGGTTCTTTTCAGTGAGGAAATGCTCCTGTTGCAACAGGATATGGTGATATAAAACCCGCTCTTGTAATGCAAGATCCTCGCAAATCCAACCTGCTCTCACCCATGTCTGTGAGGGAGATGCTTTAGTCCTTCCTTTCTGTTATTAAAGACAAGGTTATCACAACTGAGTGCATTTTGGAATGCAAAACATTTGATTTTTGGTTTTATTTCCATTTGGAAACTGAAGGTTTCACATTTAATCACTTCCTAGGCTATTTACTTGGGTTTCCCACTCAATAGAAGTGTTACAACAATAAGGTTTTAAGATACAACAATATCCTCAACACGTTTTCACTGACTGTTTTTTAAAAATGCATTCAGAGTACCACAGTATTTCTTTTAGTGTTAATTTAATGGCACTATTTTATGTCTAAGGTTGTTTTAGTTGTCAGTGGCCTGAAATTTATTTTGCTTAAAAGCCAACTGTCTGCTATGGCTGCTTTGTTTAGGCAGCTGCATTTCCCTGACCTCTTTATTATTCCAGTGAAACAGGTGCCCTCATGATCTATAAATTGCACTCAAAACAAGCAAGCTGTGCAAAGCCCTATTGTAGCCCTCCTACTCCACACCTCCTTTGGAGAGTGTAGAATTTCTTTTCAATTTGCTGGCTGCTTCCAGATAACATTGCAAGTGTCATTATTTTTGCTGTGCTGCTTCCAGCATGCATCTCGCTAACTTAACAGTGGTCTGAGGTTTTAAAGAATTGCTGCACCAAGAATTGCCTTACTTTAGTATTTCGTAATAGTTTACTCTTCAGAATGTTGTCAGATGGGTTCATTCACCTAGAGGATGCATAATCTGAGTTGGTGTTTCCCACCTGGCACTCTTTTCAATAGTCCTTCAATTTGGTCCGAACACATTTGTGACAGGATAAATTCTATCATCCCTACTTTAAGAAGGACTTCTCCTATTAACAACTGAAGCATTAGGACTACAAGTGTAAGCAACAAAAGTTCAATAAAGGGGTTATGAAATGCAAATCAAAGTATTATCTTTATTTTTTGCGGTTGTAGAGGCTGCAGTGAAGAGAAATCCTACTAAGAATGTGTTTTTAGTTATTGCATCCTAATCTAAACAAGACCACCTCCCAGAATGCAGGGGCTCTGAATCCTGCACATTGAGCAGCTGAGATTTTTCTACATAATATGTATATGGACAGCACTTTTTTGTAGCCCTTTGCCAAAATATGAGTCTTTCATTGACTTAAACAAATCAGTTTTTGTATAAGTTTTCTTCTGCAGAAAAGGCCTTGTGATCTTTTGAAAACTGCAGCCTAGGCTACTAACTTTGTGGTCCGATGGTACCACTGGCTGTGCATTCATCACATCATCAGTGTAGGAATCAACGTGGGATCACATTTCAGACTGCACTTGTCAGACCTGCCTGAATTTCATGTTTCAGCAAAAATTAAAAGAGGATGCTTATCTGTTTAAGGATGGTGCTTTGGAATGGGAGAAGCCTCAACACAGTTTGTAAATCACCTCCTTTTTTTGCTGTTTCAAAACCACTATCAGGCAATATATTCAACAAATGATGGTTTGGAAAGGTATTAAATTGCTGTAGTTTTCCCTTGTAAGATTCCCAAGAACCTGTAGAACAAGAAAAAATGGTTTAGATGACTTTCACATATGTATTCTGTCTCTTCTAGATGAATGTATTTATCTGAAATGGGCTCAATGTAATTTGCACTTGCTCAAGAGAAAATGGAAGAGATGTGGAAAGATTCACATAGGAAGCCCCATGCTAATTTTTCAGCTGATCTGGTTGAAGTGAAAGGAAAAAAAGTGAAAAAACATCTGACTACTTCTGTGAGTGAAAAAGCTGCCATTCAGAAGGATTCACATCAGGAAGATGTGCTAAGCAGCTCTGATGAGTATTTGCATATTTTCAGACGAACACTGGATGTCTTGAAATCACAGAACTGACGTAAGTGGTGACAATCATACACTTTGTTACCCATCATCCATTTATGCCTTTGGCTAATGTTTTACTGACAATACAGGAAAAAATACACAAACCATGCAATTTATATGACAAATCCATGCCCCATAAGTAATATTCATATAAATGCACATGAACCTATAAACTGAAAGCTATTTACATGGTATACAGAATGGCAGTTTTCAAGTCCTTGTCTGTGAATGCTTTGAAACAAACAAAAAAATCACTAAACTTTTAGATTTGTAGCACTTCACTCAGAGCTCTGTCTGTGAATGCCAGTTCAGACAATTATAATGTACAACGTATCTGTCTGCTTTCGTAGAAAAATCAGTGCTATATCAAAAGGTGATTTTTCCCCACTCTATTCAGTCAGAGTGTCAAAGAACTACGTGTATCATAGGTGGGCATCACTGCTAGAAGTACTCTAATAGCATAGGCATGATTTTGACCTTGGCATGTCAAAAAAAACCCCTAACCCAGAAAACAGAATAGGTGGGAAATGAGAATTTATCTTAGTGTGCTACTGGGACGATTTACACTGGCAAGGTAGATCTGGCAGAGCAGGTCTGATAACAGTGCTTCCTATTTTTGCTTCTGTCAAATCTGATCAATGATAACAATGGAAACTTGTACCCTTATCCATCTGTTGGTTTTCACATAACACCTTCTGGTTTAGCTTTTTTCTTCCTGTTCAGTAGAAAGTGTGAGTCCTGGTTTAGTTGTTTACAAAACTTACACTTAGATCTTGGCTTGGGTAATCTGTTGATGAGAAATCCAAACTAAGAGAACCAGAGATTAGTGTTCTGTGAAAAATAGAGCTTGTGCACCTGGATGAACTGCAGAGCCACAGGAAGTACTCTTGAATAAACAGTTTCTATTACTGTTGCCTGTAAGTTATTTGTAGCCATTGCCATCAGAAATTCTGAACTGTTGATGAATGTTCAGATTGCCATGTTCTGCAGTACTTCTTGACATGACTCCTTATCATTCTGACATGCGATATTATCCTTCTGAGAAGTGAAAAGTTTAGAAGAAACTGGGTGCAGGCCATCTTGGAGATAAGCCAGCCAAGAAAAAGCAAAATATGACCTAATTTTCCCTCTGCTTAAAGAAACCTCTCTGAAAAAGGAAATCATCGTCCCAGTGTCTATATTTTACCTTCCAGACTGTGCTGAAAGTTTTCTCATACTGTGCAAAGGCAGTAGCTAAAGCCTTGAAAAAAACTTGAATCTAACCCTTGCATTGTGAAAATTTTAATCCCCTTCTTGGCATATCTCGTGGGGCTTTAAAGATTACAACAACACAGATAGCAGAGTACAAAGAGTCAAACACATGAACTGACTCAAACCAGGCCTAAGCTAGTAGGAATGTCTGAATGTAGAGCTGAAACTTAGAGCCTTTCACCCTTCTTTTGTAGACAACAAAATATTTGAATGAAAAAAAAATTCCTTAAAGGTAGCACTTGTTTCAACCAGTTTGGGCAGACAGAATTAGGTGATGACTGAAAACTTCCTTGTGCCTTGTTCTGTGCTGCTTTGCAGGGATTCTAAAACCATTTGTGTTGGATACACAGAACTTAGTAACCAAGCAATTCACTGCCTGGAGGGTAACTTTATAGATTAAACTGATAACTGGTTCAAAATAGCCATGGCAGATCAAGAGTTCCCTAGGAAGGTTATTTGCCTCGTTGGGGGCTGTGGCTACATAGCCTTTATTTTACACTGCAGAGCTGTTTTGGTAATGATCACAGATAAAAGTCCAGGTAAACTCAAAATTATTCATTACATTCATCCCTTTATTAATTCTTATGTTTGAGCAAAACTCCTACAAACTTTACTATTAAGAATAAATATTGTTGCACAAAAAAGCAAAGTGTGAACTGCTGAGCTGTGCAGCACACCTAAGTATACTTAAGGCAAAAGGGGTAATCAGAGGGATTACATTTTGAAATTGAGATTACATTCTTAGGTAACATGTCTTGGAAATGCCTCATGGATTTCATGGATTTTTCTTATTTATTGTTTAACCATGCTCTGCACTTTAAAATAGTTATGCAATACTTTTTAAGAATAGGGCAGTAGGACTGTCAAGGCATTTGTGAAGTGTTTTCATGTTAACACAAAGACAAATGTACATGTGCACCTGAGACACACAACAGAGAGATCTAGCAATTTAGACAAAGTCAATTCTTACAGTCTTTTAAAACATATTATATTCCATGTATTTCTTAAACTGAACAGGTCACAAATAACATCCTGACACAACAAAAATGATAGGCAGAAATGAGCTGGTAGGGATATCTGAAAAACTCCCAGTATTAACGTGTGTAAAAGACCAACCTATCCATTTTAGTGAACTTGAAAGGATTTTAAGAACATGAGCTTAGCAGGGATGTTTGGTATGTGCTGAGCCTCTGTGATTCACATTAAATACATTAAATATTAATGTTGTCCCTAAATTCCTTCCCATTCCTCTGAGTGGTCTCCTTTGAGTTTAGCATGTCTTTCAGCTGGAAGGAAACAGGCTGCTGAAAGGTTTATATGTGAAGCAGCAGTGCAGCAGTGGAATATAATGATGTGAGGCAGAGGGAAGAAAGGGGAATGAAACTCTGCTTACAAGAAGCAGCAGGAGATTATAAATAAATCACAGGAGAGTACTGTTTCAGAAGAGGTGAAACTTGCTGATGCACTCAGAGATAAGGCTGAACTTGAGAACAGAGAAGTGGGACATCCTCCTTGGATACAGCTCTGGGGAAATCAGCATGAGTTAAACAGCTCATCCTGCTGGCTCTTTGCTTGACAACCTCAGTCTCGTTTTCCAAAAATATGATGCCTTTGATACCTTGCAGGTGCCTGGATTCATGGAAAATCACGCTGCTGCTATTCAGTCCATAGCTTCTCAATTTTTCCCATTTTGTCTTTAAATGATGCCCATTCCAGCTGAAGAAAGAAGGCTGGAGTTTAGCCAATGAAGAGGTGACCTGGGACACAGAAATGAAGGTGCAGTTCTCAGCTTCACTACAATTTTGCCATCCTTAATGACAGGTTTCCTAGCTGTTAAATAAGCCGGTGTTTTCCTTGAATTCCTTGTGACTTTTATCCCTGTTGTGACTTTCAGCCTTTTGAGGAAGGTAATGTTGGCTGGACATTTGGGCTGGTGGGATCCCAAGATGGCTATAGTATCAAGAATGCTACTTTATGGAACTCTAACTTTACTTTCCTCACTCCAAGGAGGTATCACTTTGTGGTGCTTCATCTTTCAGCTGAAGCGAGTATGGTTTACCCAAGTAATAGGTATTTATGGGAAGCTTTAATGCATAGGAAAATAGTTACAAACTATTATTCTACAATACTGTAGCTCATTTTATTGCAAGGCCTGTCAGAGGGAGTGTGTGTAAATTCCTCATGGTACTGTGAAAACACAAATATAAGCTAGTCTAAGTCTTTGAAATATATCTGGTTTATGTCACCCTGAAAAAAAAACCCTCCACTAGGCTGCTTGATTTAAGAACAACAGAAATAAATCAGGGGTGTTCCTGGTACTAGCTGAAAAATTATCTCACTGAATGTGTTTTCTTCACAGCTGGGAGCCTGCTGGCCACTTGTATTTTCCATTGTGCACACTGTTGGTAGTCACATAATAACCATGGGAATACCTGCATCAATTATGTACATAAATACTTTTAAAATTCTACTTTAAATATATATATATTCTGTTTTCAATGGAATTGAACTAGAAGTGGACAGCTAGCACCATGTGACTTGAGAGGTCTCCATGAGCTACTGGAAAGCACTTCTTGGTTTATAGACAGAGTTTGGAAAGCCAGATGAATTCTGTAGAATGTTTATATTACTCTCCATAACTTCCTCTGACTGGACTGTCCTTTCATTTGTATCTTTTTCCATCAGCTCATTTAGACCCACTCATTGCACCTAAAAATAGTTTAGATGTACTTTATCTTTTTATACTCAGAATAACACCACAAAATGGATCATGCCTACATGCAGTTCTCGGAGGAAACCTACTCTGTTATTTCAGCTCATTCCTTTTGGAGTATGGAAATCACTGAACCACATATTGAGTCAGTATAAATTTAAATAACCATAAAAGCCAAGGAAGGTATGTGCAAGAATCTGATCCCAACTTAAAAACTTCACAAAGATTAGTCTCTAAGCCCTAGAGAATGTCTCACCTTTAGATATCCTTTTAGAAACAGCATGACTGCAGTGCTGTTAATGGAATCACCCCAGATCTATGTTGGTGTTACTTCAAATAAATCCAGGCTTCTTGAATTTTAATTCTTTTGCAATTTTTTCCATGTAGCAGGAGGTAGCTTTACACCACAGGAGCCAAAGGAGGAACTCTGTGAATAGCAAATTCTTACCCTGTCTGGGACGAATCACAAAACAGAAACAAACCCAAATGTAGTTAATTATTCTGTACCTGCAATGTGATTTTTTTTTTTTAGAGAAAAAACCCGAACCTAAACAAAAAACCAAATCAAAAGAAAAAGGGAGTGTAGGAACTTCAGAGGGAAAAGTGGGACTATACCTGCACACCAGAGAGTTGGTATGAACTTTTAACAGTAAGGCTTGTACACGTTTGTTTACACATTTTCAGACAGCACAAAACTCAAAAATATTCTGAAGCACTTAATCCAAGGGAGAACAGCACAGATATAATTTACCTGTTATTCATCTACTTCAGAAAACAGATTTTTGCCTCAGGCTATAAATCATTAAGGCCTCTAAGTTTCAAACAGTGCATCACAAACTGGCTTTCCGGTTTATAAAAATCATCCTAATATGCCTCAGCACTGTTTTCTTTCAAGAAAGCCTACAGAGAGCCAGCTGTCTGAGCTGGTTGTGTTGCTATGTAAGATTTGTGCATAAGTGTCTCTCTGGGAGTTTTGTTTTGGTTCTGCCATGTAATATTCATGACAATCACCATTAAGCTGCCAGCTGAGCTGCCTCAGCATCCTGCCTCCAGACAAAGTCAAAAGTTTACTCCTAGCCCACACAGCTCCTGGAAGCCTGCATTTCCACATTACTGGCTATTTTGGCTTGCATTTCTTATATTTAAACTAACAGGATAAATTAAAAAAAACCCAGAAGAACTGCTAGGGAAAAGATTAAGCAAGAGCAAGAGGGTGTTCAGTATTCCTAGTTAGCAATGACATGGTTAAGCAATTAATCTGATCATTCCAGCCAATACACCAAGGTTTTGGGAAAGCTGACATTTCAAATGTGTCCATTAATAATAAAATGTGATGGGGCAAAAGAGGAGGGGGGAAATCCTTCCTTTTGAGCTGCATGGAATAAACTGTGCCACCTTAAAATTACTCACAGCCCACTGCATATCTGTCAAAGCAATATATAAATGTTGGGAGTAGTAAATAATTTCAGTGTCACTAAGAAGAAATATATTCATGCTAAAAGCAAATTCTGTAATTACATTATTATTTTAATGTACCTATTTTTGCATCAAGAATGTCAGAATAATCCAATTATGATTAACACCCTAGACAATTCAATTACACACAGCAACTTGGAGAAGTCCATGGGATGCTAAGTTTCAGCTTCCCCAGTCAGGCAGAACAAAATACACAGCAGGACTCCATCCTGCCAGTGTGGGGCAAACTGAAAAGCTGTTGGAGAATCAAGAAAACAAAATAGTGACATGACGAAGAGGGAGGAATCAGTGATAAAAAGAGAGGAAGAGGAAAGAAGGACCCTCACAATCAAGAGAGAGAGGTAACAGAAATTTTGATGTTGACAGCTGCAGCAGATAAGAGAAGTGCAGGGCCAGACTCAGTTGTGGCTGGTTCCTGCCTCAGTATTTCAGACTAGTGAGGTGGGGAGAGAAGAAACCCACGCCTTAGAGTGAACTGTTGGGAATTAGATATTATTTTGTATGGTACATAGTGATTAGAAGAAATCTGTACTGGATTGTACTTCTCCCTTAAGTTCCTGTGATGGTTTTTGTTCAACTGCAGCTGAACGGACAGAAGGAGGGAGAGGCTTGCTTGCTGCCTGAAGGAGGAGAAATGTTTTTCCTCATTTTACTCTACACCCTGCAACAGAGAATCAGGGATGGATTTGTCAAAAAGCAGCGGCTGAGGGAATTAAGAACTCACTCTTCAATCAAGACTCCAACATCATCTTTGCTAAGGAGGCAGACATTTATTTTCTAGAGGGAACCAGTCCCCCAGGGGTGTTAATAGCCACAATGTACTTCCAGAGTTAGCTTTCAAAAATAAAGGTTTGTATAAAAGCTGCTACGTAAAACTTCAAATAACAGACTTCTGAAACTTGCCACAACTTTATGAATGTTTCTTCCCCACCAACAAAGAATGTAAGAAACGTGAGGAATGTGAAATACAAACATCTAACATGATGAACAGCTGTCTACACATAAAATGAAATTACCAAAACATGGAACAGTAAAGAAGAACAGAGCAAGGGCCTCTTCATTTGTATCTAATGGGCATCCCAAGTGGGGATGCAGTATTATGAACTAAATGACAATTCACCTGCCCTTCCTGGGTGGAACTAGCTCAATCCTGATGGGGACAGCCCCAGCAGCTTTCACCAGGCTCCTCCCAAGCTATAAACCAGCACTGCTCACCCTTGTTTCAGCCTCCTGCTGCCTTCTGTAAAATCAACCCTACTGCCTTTAGGCTGCTTTAAGGCTCTGGCAGCAGAAAGCTCACCAGGACTCAAAGCCTGTCATGAAATCCCAACAGCAAGATGCAATTTTCCAGCACGTCTCTTCATACTGCACATGTCCTTTCCTAAGCATGATTCTGTGAGCTGGCTAATAATGATAAGGTTTTCCTGCACCTTCAAGGAGAGGAAAGAGCTCTTACTCTGAGTATGACCGTTATGAGGCACATACATATTATCCTGTTTATGCAGAAAATAATGACTTTATATTTTTAATAAAAGCTGTTTATCAAGTGCCTTAACACCATTAAAATTACAATCATATTTATAAGGGGGTAGAAAAAAGGCAGCAAAAATAAAGGAGAAGCATCTCCTACTGCATACCAAATAGCAGCTCAATACAAGAAAAACATTTCTTCTCAGACTTCTTTCTGGAAGCCACTTTTTGAAAGATTTTCTCTTCTTCAAATCCAGCCATAACTATGGCTTTATACAAAGTGGCATAGCTGTTGCATTTTCAAAAAAAACAGTGTGTTCCCATTAGACTGTTTCTGATCTGCCTATAGCCACAAGCTACACTTAATATTGTTTATTTTCTGTAATTTGTGAGATCATGTTTTACCCTCGAGTACATTTCACATAAGTATTGCTCTGCCCACTGCTGATTCAAAACAGCTAAAGGAAGCAGGAGCAGGACAGCAAAGTATGCAGCAATAGGCAACAGGCCTGCAGAGAAAGTTTAGAGAAGATTGCAGTTCAGAGAGCAGCTGTTTCTGCATAAGTAGAAATCACCTACGGGCAATTTTCCTTGTTTCTAGGAGCCTATTAACTTTGATATTTATGAAACTCTTAAGCTGCTCCTTCGGAAACAATCACAGCAAATGCTCCTCCAGGTGGTTATGAAGCATTTTTTTTTTCCTCTAGAAAGCTTCTTTAGAAGTAATGAAAAAAAATTTAAGAAATTAATTCTTGGAAATATACCATCAAGGCAGCTAAAAGAGCAATGACAGTTTGCTTCACATTTCAGTCCACATTTTCCAGGAACTCCCTACTAGGAAACTTTATTAAATGTAATAGTAAATTTAATTTAGAAAGAGTGCTGTTTTCAGTGTATTTTTCTTCCCCAAATGTTTTCCTAGATTGATGCTTTCATAGCAGTACTTTTTTGTTTGTTTGCTTTGTTTCTATGCAACGTGAAATCATAAACCAATTTTCAACTAGCATACATCAACAGAAATACAGAGGTCCAACTGAGCTGTGCTAAATTTCACTATTTTAGAACCCAGTCCCCTCTCTATTCCCTAGACCACAGTAACCTCCCACATTATCAACTTGCATCTTCTCTATGCTGCCCAAAAACCTACATATTTTACATTATTTCGATTAAGCACCCAAAAAGTACCTCTCTGATTATGAACATAATTACAGATCCACTTTTCTTCCACAATTCTAGAATTAAATGGACACTTACTTTTGATTAAAAAAACCTTTGGAACTTCAGAGCTCTGTACTTCACTGTACATCTGTGTATATTGTTATCTCTTTCCCTTCATTTCTCCTTTTGAATATTCTTTTTGAAGAATATTAAGACATCCACACTACTGGGAATTTTGACAAATACTGTTGCAAGATACAGATGAGATAACTACTTATGAACCTGAAGCAATTGCTAAATCTAGCCAAAAGCAATAGAAACAAACCATATGTTTTGATGATGCTTATTCTTGATTTTGCTGGGGAAAAAACCCAAACACCCCCCAAAAATTCAAAGTAAACATAAATTTCTAATTTCATGCTAATTTACATAACCAAGTAGCTCTCCAGAGGTTTCACTGCCAGTCTAAGATAACAGCCATGCAATCTGGCTCTTGCACTGAATAACCACTTCTGATTATTGTTTTTATATGTAGTCAGGATTAGGCAAACATCTTTCTCAATACGAGCCTGCAAAAGCTAAAACCCAGAAGGACTAAAGGCCTTTAAGTATTCAATATAGAAAAATGCAGATTTGTCTGCCCCAGACTTTAACAACATGGCAGTGGGCACCTCCCCTGTTTAATGCTTAATTTAGACTGTTAAACAACACTTTTGATATTCCTTAAATTTCACTGTCTGAGATAAGAGAGACCAAAACTTCTTTTCCTGGCTGTTTTCCTGAAGAGCCTCAGAGAAACCCAACAGAAAATGGAGTAGAATGAAATCGGTTTGTAGTCCCAGAGAAGAAAATGGGTTTGAAATGTAACTGTGGCAAACAGAAGATGTAGACAAATAGGTATTTGCCTCCCGAGCACCAGCCACAAGACAAGCAAATTAAAAGAACCATCTGAGCCATGTGGACGCAAACACAAAAGTGTGTGCATATAGTTTTAGCAAAATTGTGTGGGCCAGTCAGAAATGTTACAAATGTAGGTAAGAAAACACCCCAAACCAGTGAAGCACTTTGTAGAATGATCCTGAATTACCACAAAGAGAGAAAAAAGGGAGCGAGGGTTTTCTGACTGCAGCCCTGGTTGAAAAGGGAGGCTTGGGCTACAGCCAAAGGAGCTGTTTCCTATTGTCTTTTTTCCTGCTACATTCAGGAAAACAGGACCTCAGTTTAATCCTACTTTGGTTACAAAGAATGTACACAAAGATACATCACTTTGTATAAACATTTCTGACATAAATAAACTAGAGGAGCTCAAATATTGGCCAACCACTAAAGTAAAAAGTTATGTAACTCCTCTCATATATACTGAGAAAAAAATATACAGGAAAATAATCCAGGAAAATTCTGAAATATATCAGACTTTTAGCATTCAGAATTTGTAATCTAGTTTTTTTAACTTAAAGAACTAAACATGAAAGATGAATATAAGGAAACATGCTCTTCCACAACATACAGATGAGACTTTCCGAAAATAGTGTGGAGAATTGAGGAATGGAAAAAATTATCTAGTCATCACACTACCTTGAAACTTAGAGATTCTATTACATTCCAACCTAACCCCAAATTCCCATATTAGCCTAGCTAGACCCCTGAAACACAAAATTCCCTGCACTCACCTTCATGAGTCCTTCTGAAAGCACTGCCTGAGGCGTCACTCCCTGTATTCCCCATCTGTGAGAGCTCTGTGCTGTGGAGCAGTACAGAACTCTTTGATTCTACACAAGTCAGACACCTTGAGGTTCTCAACCTCCAAAGAACTTCTGAAGCATTTTGCTGCATTCATGTAATTTTGATGCCTCAAACAAACAAGAGCTGATGATGTGCACACAGAAAGATTTCCATTGCTTAAGCAATGCAGCAGCTGAGCAGGACAAAGACCTGGTCCTGTACCCTTGACTCACACAGGGAACCAAAAGTCTCTCCTAATGCCTACTTTTCCAGAGCAGGATTTCATTGGAAGTTCTGACTGTATGTCTCTCTCAATTCTGTTTCAGAACAGAGAAGGCAGAGAGTGCAGACTCTTCCAGAAAAGGGAAATCTAGTTCTTGTTTATATGAAGTGGCTCCCAACTTAACAGAACTGGGCCAGAAACGCCTGGCATGAAAAAAGGACATTTACCTGGTGCATTTCTGCTATCCAGCCTAACAGAGTACTTGCTTACATATGGTAACTATTGCAAAAGGCATTAACAATTTTAACTTACTTTCTCAAATAGTATTCAGTTATTGGCAGCAGTGGTACAGTGGTACAGAGCACAACTGGGAAGAATGGAGCGGGTAAAAAGTGCCCTTGCAATGGAAGAAAAATGCATTTCTCATCTGTTAATCTTGCTGATACCTCACAATCTCTTGTGTTGAGAGTTGTGTCACATCATCCCGGTCAGCTGGGCAGCATTGAGCAGCTGGCTTCCCACACTGACCCATTTATCTTTCCCAGATGTAGGCTTGCCGCCCTGAAAGGCCGGTCCCTGTCCGTGAAAGCGGAGCAAGAGAGACATCCAGCGGCTGCGCTGTTTAAGTGCATTTTTAAATAGAACTGGAGACAAACTCAACAACCTTCTCAGCTACTCCGTGATCCTGCGTGGGTAAGAAAACATTTATGAGCCAACTACCAGACATACAGAAACAAAGAAAAAAATATTCCAGTGGCTGAAGCACTATTTTCATCTCTGCTGTGTATTTTTCATGCAACCTACAGACTTCCTCACTGCATTGTCAAAGTCCTACGCACAATTCTCCCTTTTCCTCTGAGGCTTAACTTCATTATTTTGTTTCTGAACTCTACATGTGAATTGGGATAGGTCTATTAACTTCCATGAAGCTATAATGTTCTGTGTCAACCCAGGATCTCATTCCAATGCTTTGCCCTTCAGACATGTATTTTTCACATCTACTATCTTCTATTCAAATATTTTCTTTAACCTTAACTCTATTTGCACTGCTTATTTTTATCTGCATAGTAAATAGAGTTCCCAGTTAATACTGACACAAAATTCCCAAGAATCAGTTGTAAATCTGAGTATTAAGTGGTTTGATCTTCATGTAAGAGCAAGGAGAAACAAATTATTAACTTTACTAGGAGAAATTAGTGGTATCTAAAATATTTGTTATTAAAAATTCCATGTGTTTCCTGCCATATCTAAACTCTTTATTGTATATAAAAATATTGCTTATTTGGAAATATGAATCGGCACAAAAGGGCTTATAAACTCAAAAATCTAAAGACAAGATGAAGAAATAGAAGGGAAACAGGGATTTTTTTTTTTTAACTGAGTATTAGCAATATTAATTTATAAGTAATTTATTTAGAAGAATCAACTTTGTCGCTGCTGCATGTAAAGTCATGAATTTTTTTAAGGGCTTGACCCTTACAAACTTGAAAGATCTGTATGAAAGGAGTAGGAAAGGGTTAAGTCCTCCATATTTAGTGAAGAAGTGAAGGCAGGCAATTGCTGACTTCACTGGTAACAATGCAGGATGAGGTGTTAGGAATACAGTTAAGGGATGTATTTAAAGAGTTTTTAAAGAGAAAATTGTACGCAGTTGATAAGGTAAAACCAGACAATATGATGGGATGAGCCAAAATTATCAGGATATTATATGCTACTTATGAAAAAACTGACACATCCAGTAATTATTAGTAATTAGTAACAGACAGGAATCAATGCTGGAACCAGGACTAGTGATCTCTTTTTCTCTCTTTAATCAACCTCTTCCTTCCTCTCTTCCCTTTCACCACACCCCTTTATCCCAAACCCACACCATGTGCTTACACAGTAGGTATGGGACCAGCACACCAATTTCCATGCCAAGGGTGCAATTCACTAATAAAACGTTCTGATTGTTTGCAGACCCTCTGACTTCCGTCGTTCCTCTTGCCCACAAGCATTTACAAATCTTAGATGCCTCCTTCTTAAGGGTGGGACATCACATCCACACAGGAGGGGAACCACACGTGTATTGAAGTCTAAGCAACTCTTCAGTGACTGAAACCCCTGGATGTCAGTGAGCTGCCCCACCCAAAGCAAGCCAGCCCTGCCAACAGCTGTTTGGGACAGGGCACAGGCACGGAAGGATGTGGTTTGTCTGAGCAGTCGCAGCACTTGCATTCCTGCCATTTCCTCCACAGCAAATCCAGCACGGATGATTTTACAGCAACACTTTGCAACGCGCTGAGCTACAGCCCATTTAGCACAAATCTGCCACCCCTCGAATTAGCTTCGATCAGTGTTAAACTCACTGTCCAGTTACACTCAAATGACCTAAGCTCAGGATTTGTCCATCTGCTGAGTCCTGAACAGTGGCCTCTGAAAAGAGAGACAAAACCAGAGACACCTCTTCACCTGTCTTTACTCATGAAAATCATTAAGTCTTACATAATTGCTGTTCTCTGGAGATCCAAAGTCCCTCAGATTACTGCTCCACTGCAGAAAAAGTTACACTGGCTGGAGACAATACTCATTTCTTATGGACTTTATTTCGATACTTACTCCTTTGGAGAAGTGCAGAAAAAAAGCATGTGAATTTTCTTCTATTAGAAAAGTTATTAATTATCAGGAGGGAAATTGGTAGAATTTTCACCTGTACATCACTACAGTTAGATGGATACCAGACAGCAATGAAATTATTATTACTTCCTAGTTATCCCAAAATATTTTTTTCATTTAAAGGTTAAATCAACAACTGATTAATTAATCAATTATTTAATCACTTAGGTCTAAACATATTAAAAACCATATTCTAATATGCCTACATGAAAACTAAATATTTTTCCTTAGTTTTCTTCTGCTTTGAGATAAGAATTCACTGAAAAACAACTTTAAAATGGTGATCTGTATTTGGCATGAGGTGACCCTGATTTTGTGCAAGAATTTAAAAAACACAACTCCTCAGACAGGATTCTCTGAAAGAACTTGGGTCCTATTCTATTGGGAAACGTACTACTGGTTTTTACACCACATATTCTTTGCAGCGAGGACCTTGTTGCAATCAATGACCCCCAAACACAGTGATAAAGTAGCTGTTACTGTCACTCCATTCTCCATACAGAAAATGGTAGGAAAAAAGCTACATCTGACGTTTCATCAGCACTTTGCAGTTGAAATGGAGCAATAACTCAAATTGATGTTTGGTACTTTTCCAACAAATATTCTGCCATTAGAATTCAAGGAATAACAGAAATGATGACTGAGACAGCCAACCAAACCTTAAAACTAAACCTGAAGCTGTATTATATCAGAGAAGTCCCAGTATCACAGTTCAAATCAACTTAGCTACATAGTTTCTCTGTTAAGAACTTATCATAGAATCTTACAATGGTTTGGGACAGGACCTTAAAGATCATTTCGTTCCAAACCCCTCTGCATGGTCAGGGATGCACTAGGTTAGGTTACTCAGAGCCTCATCCAACCTGGCCTTGAACACTCCCGGGGATGGAGCACCCACCACTTCTCTGGGCAACCTGTTCCAGTGCCTCACTAAAGAATTTCATCCTAATATCTAATCTAAGTCCTTCCTATTTCACTATAAAATTGTTCTCCCTTGGCCTATCACTATCTGCCCGAGTAAAAAGCTGCTCTCCCTCTTTTTTATAGGCTCCCTCTAAGCACTGAAGGGCACAATGAGGCATCCCTGGAGCATTCTCTTCTGCAGGCTGAACAGCCACAGCTCTCTCAGCCTGTCTGCACAGGAAAGGTGCTCCAGCCCTGTGAGCGTCATTGCGGTTCTCTTCTGGACTTGCTTCATAAATGTTTTTGTCACTTTTAGGCAACCTTTCCAGAGCCAGAACAGCACTACCGCCCTTCAGGGACAGCATCGAGAGGGCAGCGCCTGTCTTGGAGAGAAGGCTGCAAGCAGAACACTGACCACGAGAAGGCGGCAGAACACAACCTCCGGGAACGCTTCCCTGCGGGCCGGGGAGACTCCTGGATGCAACCCGGTTTAGGAATCTGGCAACCTCAAGATAGAGGGCTTCCTATAGTCAAGTGAGGAGCAGAAAAGCACGGCACATAGCAGATTTACTGGGACATGGACAGGCGCATCTATATAAACCACAGCAAAGATAACCCTGGGTGAGAGGGTGAGTGCCAGGCGGAGCTGGTGGGGTGGCTTTGCTGCTTTGTCCGCCTGGGGCTTACGGAGAAGTCTTAGAGGCTGTTAACAGTGCTACGTGGCACAAACGTAAATGCACTCTTTTTTTTACTGGTCCCTTTCTCTGGCAAAACGGCATCGACTTTGATGGGAGAACTGCCTACCCAGGAACTGAGTAAAATCTGGAGAAAGGCTTCCAGCAGTTGACCCGTTAACAAACCATGGACACAACTGAAGGGATCAATGAGTTCATGTCATAAAATTAGTACAGAAGGCAGCAGGGGATAATTATTGTTCTTTATTCTTTGATATCATTAGCTTCTCATTGTGTCATACAACACAAGCCTGATCCCACTTAGGTTTCTGAATCATGTCACTGAACATGCAGGTTCCTCTTGATTTCTGACTCTGAGATGAGCCTGTTTCCTTACATCCCAGGTGAAAGGAGCTTCACAGTATCACAGGGGTTTAGCAGGTATCCATCTACAATGCATAAGGACAGCACTGTGTGCTTTGGCAGTAGCAGCACAGGAGGAACTTGAGACTGGAAAACCAGAAGCGATGTGGGTGAGCACGGTCTCAGGTATGCAGTGCAAGATGCCTGCGGACATACAGCAGGATTTGGTTGTCTCTCATTAACTTTATTTAATGACACGGTAAATCTATATTGAAGAAAAACACGTACCACAGAAACACGATCTACAAATACAAAAATAAGCAAATCAAGCTGCCAGAAGGAATGGTTAAAATGCAGATGACTTGAGCAGTGGCCTGAAGCCAGGACAACTAGTTAACTATTCCACACCCTGATGGAGAGCAGGATGTGATTTTATCTAGCTGCTACATTCACCAATATCTATTTTCCTCTGCAAGAAATGAGAAGGTGCATACCTAGCTGTGAGATCTCTTAAGTAGAAAGCACTGGATAAGGAGTAAAATTTTACTATATTACATGTGAAAAAAGGAAGGCAAGGAACCTCCGTACCTCAGGGAACTAAAGTTCAGAGAAAGTCATGAGATACCCAGGCAAGGAGTGCACAGGCTGTGCAGTGAAGAACATAGTCCAGGAGGGCTGGTTTACAGCACAAAGGCAGGTTTGAGGCCAATGCCTGGAAGGGGCACACATCTGTGCAGCACCACAGGCCACTTGCACCATCTCCTGTGGCAGCAGTGCCCAAGGGCACAGTGGAGGAAAGGACACGAGATGACTGCACCGAAAATCAACAGTACTATACAGAAAATTTCAGGCTGGTTAGGGTTTTTTTCTCTCTACCAGTGAATAAACTCACATCCATTCCATTCTAGCATGCTCTTCCAGAATTTAGAAGCAAGGTGAATCCCGTTCAGTCTGCTACCGAAAAAAGGAATCTGAATGGGAATCCACAGGCACTCAGAGCTAGGTCTCTGTTCTGGGCAAAATAACCACATGCAACCCAGAAAATCCCAGAAGAGTTAGTTACATCCTCTTTCCTGCTGCTCTGCACCAGAACAAGATGTATTTTCACAAACATTTCAGTAACAGTGCTGGCTTTAACAACTTGGTCCCTCCTGTTTACTCTCACCTTACACCACAGCCCTACTTGTGCCAGGACAACTGCTGGTAGAGGCACATGTTGAACTGTATTGAGGAAAATAAACCTCTCCTACCCCTTCTCGTCCCCCCAGACAAGGTTTTTAGAAAGAATTGATTAGCTTCCCAATCTAATTCACTGTGCAGTCACATCAACTGTTACGCTGGCACAAGTGCATATGTAGGTGCCGGTGGCAGCAGGCAGGAATGAGTGACACGCAGATGACACTACTGTGAGAAAGAAGGGCTTGTGAAACCACATTCTCGTGGAGGCTGAGCCTGATCATTAATCACTGAGGAGACACATATAACTTCAGCACCAGTCAAACTACTCAGCTCTTAACATTTTAACCTGAGCACCTTGCCAAAACTCAGGTGGTTTTTTCAGTTAGAAGATACTGGTACAGAACTTAACTCCAAAATAGTGCTGCTTTAACTAAGTTCAAAAATAAAAATTAGTTCTGTTAGTTCTAATAACTGGTATTAATTTTTAATTTCAAGGCATTCCACTTCCACCTTGCTCACTGGGCTTTTCCCCCCCATCACTCACAGCACAGCTGCAAAGGTTTTTTGCCACAGTGGAGGAACAGGAGGGAGCAGCCAGGGAAGGAGTGGGACTCTTCTGATGTAGCTCTGCTGCTGAAAGCACAGGAACTTTCCTCAATGCCAGACTGTTCTCAGGAGGTGTCTGACACTGTTTCCAGGCTGTGCTCCACACCACAGTTTCAGCCTCTCAGCTGTGCCGGCTCCAGGTACTCAGCCTCCTTGAGTACTTGCACTGCAGCCAAAGGGTGAGAAACCTCCCACACAGAGAAGGCAGAAACAAGAACCGACTTTACTCTCTGTTTGTTATTTTTCCTCCCCTCCCAAATTATTTATCAGCTCTACTTTCAAGATAAAACTAACAAGCCCTTTTACAGGGTCAGATCTTTTCCAGCTGTGCAAGAATCAAACAAATGAGACGGCTGAACGTGCCCCCAACTGGTAAAGCAGGATCCTGCTCTGAGAGCTCTTGCTCAGCTTTTCTTTACTCTTACCCAAGATAAGCTTCCTACTCTCTCTGTGGTTTTTCTGTTTAAGTTCCCAAACCCACCGCCTTCTGCATACGTGCTTCCGCTGCTCAAGATGACTTAATATTGCCCATCAGTACAATTCGTTCAAATATCCAAGTAGCCTCTGCTAATTTTTTCCCAGAACTGATGACATCCTTAAGTATCTTTTAAAACACAGTATCATTTCTTTAACATAAAATTACAAGAAATAAAGGGCATCAGTAAAACCTCCTGATTTCGGGAAAGCACCTCACTAGTTAATAATGAATATTTAAGCACACACCAACACATCTCTTTAGCTCAACTGCTTCTTCCCCTTGCATATAGTCACACATGAAACAGCTTAAAAGGGTCACAGGAAAGGAGATTTTATACAAATAATTGTAAAAAAAAAACTTAGGGAGAATAAGCAATTCTAGTTTTTCCCCTTGCATATTGTACATTTTGATCTCAAAAAGATATAAGCTCCATGCCTATCAAGAGGAGATTAGACATTTATGATCCCATATGGCATAATGCCTGCAGATTTGAAGGTAAGTAGTTACAGATATTTTTTTCAGAGACATTCTCTCTCTTCACAGTTTTGTCAGTTCATATTCCAAACCAGGTTTTAAAGCCTTCATTTAGCTGCCGAAAACACAGTGGCTGCTAGAATGAAGCAATACTCAATACATGTGTTGTAAGGTAATTCCAGAGATGTGCACTGTAAAACTTACAAAATTTGCTCAATACCACATAAATTAATCCTATATCCCCTGAAGAGAAAAGGCTGAAAAATACATTTATTTAGACTTATTTCTGCTTCAAAAAAACCCCAAACCAATCTTCAGGATGGCATTAGACAAATGCAGTTATACTGAACCCTTGTGTCCCACAGTGCTTCTGCTTGCTCTGCTCAGTGTTTATTTTCATTTCTGAGTGCATCAGACTGGCATTCCACTTGTAGGTGTAGTAAGAGAAAACCAAACTCGAAGTGCCTTTGTACAATGTACAACTTGCAAGCCTGGATGCCTACGTAAAGCCAACTAAAGGTCAGAGCAGAGGAGCTGTAATTAAACTTGTCATTTAGAAGAAACTCAGGCCTCACTCCAGAGATGTATCAATGAAATTGCTTGGCTTTCAGTTGCTTGAGTCCTATACAGAGAAGGTCAACAGTACTTTCCTGGATAGGAGCCTAAATATGGATTGGGATTCCAAGTGGTTTACAGAAGATTCACCTGCATTTCCAGCAGGACTGTTTCTCTCTTTACTTCACTCCATGTAGCAGTACCCAGTCCTGGGATTGCTGAATGCCCGTGCACCCCCCTGCCGTATCACAGCTGTACCTACAGCTGTATGAGCCAGTTTTAAAGCTTTGTACTACATGATTTATGAGAATTGTTGCCTCAAGTAAAAGGTAGTAGCTCTAGCAGATGGGCCTTCTTATTTCCATCAGTATTGATAGGATGGACTCTTAGTCTGCTCTAGCTGAAATTACAGGGAATTCTCCAGTTTGAAAGTTTTGCTAGTCTTGGCAAGAAGGTGTAGTAACAAAGGCTAAATGCCTAAGTTGGCCTGATGTGCTTTTTCAGCCCTAAAGGTTGCTTTTCCACGTGGGACTGAGGCTGCTGTCCTGTCAGGAGGAGGGAGGCATGCAGTGTCACGGCACGCACGGGATCAGCGTGCGGTGTAACCATGTGTGTGGTGCCTGCTCAGGGGACAACGCGTCACTTCCCAGAAGTGCCGGCACAGCACCTTCCCACAAGCACGAAATTGTCTGCTTTGGAGGGGGGAAAACAAAGAAAGACAAGATTCCCCGATTATCATATTATGTTCCTCATCCTGTCAAGTGATCCACCAGGCTGCGGTGAAGCACGTGAGGCTGGCTAAATCCCACCACGTTATATCACTCGGTGGTAGCAGAAGTACACATGTTTGCCAAATGACTGAGCAGATCTGGCTTCTAAAAACATGTCAGCTTTGCCCCTGGACAGTCTTAGAGAAAAACCAAACAAAACTAACTCAGACCCTTCCATCAGCCTGATTACAATCTTAGGTGATTATTTTGCTCCAAATTTTTGTCTGCAACGTGATTTTCTCCTCTCTGTCTTCCTCAGACCTCAGCTGTGGGAGTTTTCCTATCTCCAGTGCCAATGATGGAAAAGAAAGAGCAAAACGGCTGTTCTGGGTCACATGACCTGTCACAGAGACCCTGACCCCAGTGTGAATCTGGGGAGGCAATACATCTTTAAGCTGCAGCCCTTGCAGATGATTACGAAAGTCTGAAGGGAGCACATCTCCATCTCATGACCAAAGCACTGGGCATGTTCGTTCATCCTCCTTCTGCCAAGTAAATACCTGCCCATCTAAATTTCGTGTCAAATATTAGGGGGG
>VZTI01003154.1:1996160-2024778 GCA_013397865.1 Struthidea cinerea
GGGGGGGGATGCAGCCTAAATTTGTACTGAGCGTGTGATTTAAATGAACTATGCAATTTCCTGTTCAAGTCCATCAAGTTATATTGCAACACCATTTCTGCTTCAGTGATTTGCAGCCCTCTTCATCTCTAGTAATTTACGTTTCCAAAGAACAGATGGCAAACTAATAGAGGAATGCACAGTCACAAATACATGGAGCATTCACTGCCTGTACACAGTGAATCAGTATATGATTCACCCACTTTCCTAAAACAGTTGTGACCTTTCATCTGACTACTTCCTCAAACAAAACACAGAGGAATATTAATAACATATGGAAACCAGGAACCAGCAAACTGGGGGAATAATAATAGCACATCTCATGATTTTTTTGCTATTGTGCTAATCCTTACTACATGCTCTACATTTCTCAAATGTTTCTGTCATCTCTTGCTACCCTTTGACTACTTAACCAGACCCACTAAAGCATAGGTTGCTCTTTGTTATGAAATGAGTGAAGGCAGAGAATACCTAAAGGCCTCATAAAAGGATAAGTTTTTTGAAAATACTATAAAAATAAACAATATAATATGAATAATATACCAATCTGCAGATAATCTTGTTCTATATTTAAAAAGTAACAACACATAAATATACAACTTTCCTTTCCGGCCCTTACAGTGTAAAGCTGATAACAAGCAACCCTGGGCATCAAGATTGAACTTTATCAACGACCGCAACTTATCCTGAAAATTAGAGAAGGCAAAGTTAATGTCCTACAGTATTGCACCACAGATGTTTTTGCCACCATATGTGGAAAATCTCAGGCATAAAATTAAACACGACCAAAATCCTTCCAGGAAGCTACTAGCAATATAACACTCTATTAGGCATTTTGAAATAATTAGTTAAATATCAGAGAAAAAGGCTTACCTGGTCTCTAGAAACATAAGGTGATACACACCAAGAGGAAAATGTATTTTAAATGTTATGCAAAGCTTTGGCAGAAAGATTAAAGCGGCACCTTTCTCCAAACCCCAAACCAGCAGAGTTGAGATAGAGGAGAAACATCAGAGCCCCACCAGATTGTACCTGGACATCACACACGTGGAAGAAATATATGGTAAATCTGAGAAACAAAGGCTAAAAATATTTTCAAGGGACACCATCCTGCAAATATTCTGCAAACAGTGCAAAAACGGTGCATTTTCCTCACAGTATGCAAGACTTTGTCATCTGGTGCTTCACTGCTTTTTTTTTCTTCTAAATCAGATCAGTTATTTCTTAGTAGCTTGCTCTGGTCAGGGATCACAGTGTTCTAGGGACCACATAATTGGTACCCAAACTCCAGAAGAGGTGGTTCCTTGGAATGCCATGGAGCTTGCTGGTTGCCACCAGGTGCCATGAGCTCCTCTCTGGGAGAGACAGTGGAGCCCACGGAGTGTTAGAGAACCCCCAAGGAATGGCAGAAGTGTGAAGAAGGCTGACTACTTATGAGGGGAAGTGACCACAGGGATGGTTTGCAGTAGATAAAGATCCAAATTGCCAAGGAAGTAGCTGGAAGCCTGTCTTGCAGGCCTCTGAGGGGTGACTTCAGGGCCACAGTGCAGCATCTCCCTTTTCCCATGGGAATGCGGTGGCAGTTTGCACCACCCAGTGCCAACGCTTCCGCACATTGTACGGCACAGTGGGTCAAAATGAGTCAACCAAGGAACCAGGAGTGGACACTGGATTTGTGTTACAAAAAGTCTTATAAACCCCATAAGGAGCTGTGTCTCATTACCCTTGGCACTGTACCAGTAAGTAACAAAGAGCTCCCCTCCCAAACACACCACGTCCACTGCTGACAAGATGCTACAGGAGGATGAAACACAGGAACAAGATGGGGATGGATAAGCACAAAAATAACTCGAAGAAAAGCAGAAGTCCAGAAGTTCCCCTTTTCCTAACGGCTGATTTATATCTTCTGGCAGTGTGGCACAAATGCAGATGACTGAAAGCGACTACATTCACCCTTAATGAGAAATTAGCCTTTGCCTCACTTGGGACTCTGCTTCCCCATTGCTTTATCAACAAAAGATCAGCATAGCTCAAGCAGCTCAGACGTTCAAACCCTGATGCAAATTCTGAAAGACAAGGAATGTTTGGCAGTTACTGGAATGTTGCAACAGGCAGGTAGAAGATGCAATGTGGTGAAACACTCAGGCCTGCAGCACAGTTTAACCACACTATCAAACACAGCTGTACCAGTCACATGCAGCTGGGATTTCCCAGCTGCAGACTCCCAAAGCACACAAGTTTCAAACAATTCAGCCACTATGTAATCAGCAACCATGTGACAATTTCATTTTCTCTTTCAAAACATCCAAACAAGTCTGGATTCAGAAAGACTCTGTGGCTCAACCACTGTGACTCTTTCTTAGTACTTTTTCTGCATTTATCATGTCAAACATAACACTGCCACTACAGGAGGACTCTACTGGTTTATCACAGAAAGTCCTTCTGTGATCTTCATTCAGGAAGGAAATAAGTGTTCGTATGTACTCACAAGACCCTAAAGATTTCCTTAGCAACATGATCTGGACAAATCACATCAACGTGTGACATCAGGCATCACTAAGTTTTTAGTCTCTATCACTGGAGAACATGAGATTAAGTATGTATAAGAAGATGACCACTTTAACAGAGTATGAAATAGGTAAGAATTAGAAAAATAAAAGCCTGCATTTAAAAGCCTTTGTACGTCCTAATTCTGCTTGGTTATTGTTCCTCTCCTTCCTCAGTTAGAAACCAGACTGAAAGCCCATGAAAGAAGAGGTACAGTTCAATTTTGCCAACTATCTTTTCCTCTCCTCATTTTCTATGAGTATTCTGGATAGGAAAACATACTGCAAGAAGTAATTATTTACTTCTAGTTTCCTCTTTGTCTGTGCTAATTGGCAGGTTTAATCAGGAATATTACTAAAATAATTATTACTAAAATGATGTTTAAGAGGTTTAAATGCAATGTATGTGTATTAAGGAAACAGTTTTTCCTGGGAGTACAGGAGACAGGAAAACCTACAGTGATGATTATATTTCAGGAAGGAAAGAGGGAGTCAGAGGGGAGAACTGTGCTCAGGGCCCTGCCCTGGGAAGGCATTTCATTTAAAACACTAAGGCAAGGAGGTAAGTCCAAGGCACATTTTTGGTTTATCACCTCTGAATAGCTATTGTTTTGGAACGCTGACTAAATTTGAATTCTCACTGCAAAATATGCAGTGTGCTCTACTCCTGGGAGCAGCCTTCAACATCACTTACAAACCAGCTGGATGCTATAGCTCCCTCTACACCCTTTACATCATCCCTTTTAATTTGCTACACACTATTCTAAAAGAAGAAAAATATACACTGGTTGGGAACAAATTGCTGACGCATCCTCCAGATACGTGGGAGTCTGAGCCACAGAGGCAAAATGCACTAAACTGAAAGGAGGGTCTGCTGTATTAAAAAAAAAAAGAAAAAAGAATTTGTTTTGGCTTCTGCTAGTAGAATCATAGATTCTACATTCATGGTGCACCACTGTGGAAGGCATGCTGGTGAACATTTTGCATAGAGAACATAATGTTGTGATGAAATGTATCTGAAATCTCACTTTTGCGGCACCACTTCTGGAACAGGTGACATTATCCTCAGAGTAAGTATGACCAGATGGATAACATACAAACAAGTGCATGACTTGGGAAGACCTCTTTAACAGGGCTTTTATGACAATGCATTCCCTGTGGTAACCTTACCTCTCAGAAAAACTCAAAAAGTGGAAAGTGCAAGGGTTTACCTCTTTTTGATTGGAGATAAGTTGGAGTAGGCAGGAGGATGTTACAGTAGCAACACCCAAGGAAGCTGGTAAGAAAGCAAACCCAGTACATGCTCAGTCTCTGACAAACTTAAACTAGCATGGCAGAGTGTTAAGAGATGACTTTTTCAGTCCTTTACTTACTGAGATTGGAAGAGGTACTGAACCAGAGATCATGAAATAACCACCAGTGCAAGAGAATGATGCCATTATCACTGATGAAAACTGCACAATGCTGTACCTGATTTAAATGCTAAAAAACCCAACAAACCACTCCAACAAGGTATAATGAGTGGACGAGATGAGGGCGACACTTGCATAAAGCCATGAGTGGGACATATGTGCAGCAGTTGTCAGTAACCTGCAAGTTCAGAATCCAATCAGAGTAATTAAAATTATGGTTAAAATTGATGTAGGAAAGTCAGAAGTGAGAAGTTTTTTCAAGAAGAAATCTTAGGATGGTCATGAATTTGTAATTCCACAGTCAAGAAAAGAATAATTTCGCCTAAAAATGCTGTCTTCTTTCACTATTCAAGTGCAAGCAGAAATTCATAATAAAAAGTGCTACAGAATAATGAAGATAAACAGTCATAATCCATATGAGTTACAAGTTACAAAGGGAAAAACAACAGCAAGTTAGAAACATCAGCAGAAACTCCACAACTGACATCACCAATGTAAAATGAAGAATTAAGAAACCCTCAAACTTATCAAGACTACAATACCCTAGCAGCTATAGAAACCTGTCCTTTTTTTTTTTCCTCCAAATTTTTTCCTCCAAATTTGTCCAAACTAGGACAAAACCCTTTGCCAGATGGAAATGATAAAACTTTCAATAGTGATGCAGAAGAGACAGACACATTTAGAAATATTTCTATTCCATATTTGGACAGCTGCTCTTACGTCACGTGATGAAGTTGAACTATTTTCCAGTCCCCTGGTAACCAAGCAGGATGTTATACAACATGCACTAGAAATCAACATTTTACAGTCTGCCAATTCACCTACCTCACACCTAAGAACTAAGACAGAGAAGACCTGAGAGCTAATCATGTTTATTTTACTAAATTAAGGCATTCCAGGGAAATCCCATATGACTGACAAAGTGCTAATGTTGTGCCAATAATAACAGAGGCCAGCAGGATGACTCAGAGCTAATGGACAGTGAGTCTGACCTTCCTTCCAGGTAATAAAGCTGTTATAAATTTAATAAAGAATGGAAGTGATGGAATATAATTAATATCATCCCAGTGAACCCGGTTTTGTGGCAAACAGATCCTGTAAAACAAGTTTTTGCATTGTTTGATGAGACAAGTATTTGGATGATGAAAGTAATTGTATATTTGCAATATACCTGTGGAGAGCAGTTGACTTAATAGGGTATGACATTCTCATTATGAACACTGGCACAATACTATCAGTAAAATGTATTAAATGAACTGAAAACTGAAGGATCTAATGAAGTAATAATGAATGGAGACTTGCAACATAAACTTTAGGACTTTCGTGAGATGAAAATAAATATATACATCCATGATAATAAGATTTGTGAGATCAATAAAACTGTGCGGATGAAAGATGAAGATAGTAATGTAGAACAATTTGAACACTTAATAAACTAAGCCAGTTCTAATTAAACATGGCTTAATACAGCAAACTGCAAGGGGAGTAGAAATAACAGCTCCACCACCAGCCAAGTCTTCTCCCTGGAAAACATATGGTCTGAAAAGTACCAAGAAATACAGGCGACAAACAGCCGACCTTGTAGCTAAAAAACCAATCTAAAAATCAGTCCTAATACCTTCCTTTTTCATGTAAATAAAAAGCAAAATCAGCTTTTTCACTGGTGAAACGTGCTGTGAATCACCACATTGAGTTTCACAGTTTAGAAAGAATGATTTCAAAATAGAATTAAAACATAAAAAAAGCAGACAAAATTATTTGAAGAGGAAACTGTCTTACAGTGACATGTTTGAAGAAAGAACTCACTTGTTAACATTATTAACTAGCTTGACTTAATAGAACAGAAAATGCTGGTTCCTGATGGTTACTTAGTGTGAACACAAAGTTCATGGGGAAACATGGCCTATTAAACAACAAGTTATTTATAGCTGAAATTACCACGGGAATTCTCAAATTCCCAGCGGGATCTTCAGTTCTTGATGTCTTCAAGGCTGGATACCTTTTTTGAGTGTTGTAGGTCAGCGTGTATTTGCCTGCATACTACTGCAGCTGAACATGAACACTCTGTACAGAGGTAACTGGGTAATAATGACCTATGATACAGACAGCAAATTAACCCAGTAGTTTCTTCCTGCTTTTTTCCCCCCACGAATACTGTAAATATATTCTTCTCTGTTGGAAGAATAGAGCTGACATCACTTCACTGCGGTGAATATTCTGGAATATTCTATGTTGAGATCTCTCAGAATTCACTAAAGATTTTCAGATCCTCATGCTTATTTGAGAACAGTTATCCCCTGGAAAGGTAAGGGTTTTGTTAAAGGTAAAGGCTGCAGGTAGAGGGAAGTGGAAATCCCAAGCCTGATCCCATTGACATTAATATGTGATTTGCCATCAATTTGCAGCAGCGAGACCTGAAGCAGTGTTCATAATCCTGTGGAAATTGTTCTAATTTTGGGGTTCATTCCATGCACAATTTCTTCAGGAGCAACTGCTTGGCTCTGTGCCTGGTTTAATAATAACAGTCGGACCTTCCGCTTTTCCAGAAATAACCATGTCATAAGCTGCCTCTTCCTTGTTTTACGTATTTACAGATATCAACAAGCCTATACAAGCCTCTCCATGATTTGTTCATATACAGTAGTCTGCCTTTTGATATATTTTTAGATCAATTGCACTGAAACAATACTTCCTCAACCTACTGAACTTTGCTCTGGGACAGATGATCAAGGGAAATGCAAACACTGTGCTGTTTAAAGGATGACAGCCAACATTTTCCACAGCACTTGCTGAAAGGGTAGGGTACGATGAAGGACAAAGAGTTTAGCGTGACTCCAAAGTGGGGCAGCACCCAATTCATGCCTTCAAACTCTGCAGCTGCCCTTTGAGCGGCCTCCAGAACAAGATAGGTGTGAGTTTACCAACGTGCAAGAAGCAGCAGCTTACACGATCTCTCATGTAAGATGTACATGCACAAGACAATACATGACCTTTCAGTTTTCTAATAAACAGTGCCCCTTTGAAGAAAACAAGAGCTTCAAGCCTCTTTGCAAATAATTTTATCAAAGGGAGAACTGTAATAAGTAAGATGGCTCATCAAGGAAAAGCTGTGTCTGGCGCTCCTGTCCTTCTGTGCTACAAGGTTTGATAAAGCTGGAAAACACCTGGAGAGGCAATTTTCCTATGGCTAGGTTGTTGTCTGCTTTCAAGCGTATCACCTTAGAATCCCAGGAATGGCAAAACTACCCTTTCCTGAATTTTCCAGTGTAGAGGATATAAACAGGCCCAACTTCTGGTTACCGGCTCCAGTACAGGAAATTTTTCTGTCAGATTATGCCAATTCCTCCAGAGTAAGAGGCGCGGCTAAGTACAGCCCTACCTGCAGATTTTTCATAGTTTATAAAGGTTGACTGCTAAAGCTGCAGCATGGACAAAAGTCACAAAAAAATGTGCAAACGTAGAACTTTTATATCAAAGTACAAACTAAATCAGTCCCAATTACAGTACTGAGCACTGTTGCATGAAGATTTCCCCTCACAGGGTGTAAAGTACACCAAGAAAAATTCATAGTGGTTTTTGTAAAACCACTTTTAGCTCCCTTGTGTGCTGTGAAAATTCTCCTGTTCCGATTCTGTTCTGATCCCATGCAGTCAATGCACATCTTACGGTGCAGAGCACTGGCATAGGGAGAGGACCTGCTAGCATGTCCTAATCTATAACTCTTTATCAGCACATTTTGTTTTAAAATATGAATTAGTCAACAATCAGTCAGAATATTGAAGAGAAAAGCAGTTGGGACAACTGCAGTTTGCAATGATTATACCTAAGATGAGAATCCACTGTGCAACAGAATTTATACATGCACGTTGCTGCATATCAGTAAGAAAAAAACGCTGCAATTTCATCAGACACCAGTAAATAAAATCTTCACAATGTTGAAAAAACATTACAATGTTCATTTGTGTGCTTTCTAAGTGGAAATTGTTGAGATATTGTTATGAATTGAGTGAGAACATTAGATAAGCCCTGCCTTAGGTTCAGATTTTTGGCAGCAGCTTTACAGATCCAGAATGCCCACGTAGACAACAGAGAAAGCCAAATGCTACACATCAGTGCAAAACATAATCAAGTTATGTCTGCTTCGTAGGAACAAGACATCCTTGTAGAACTGACTGTTTTGCAACTCTTGTCCTGCTGGCAGAACTAGCAATACGTGCAGGTGGAATATTCTGCAGCTGGAAGCCCAAAGACACTGAGAATGGATACAAATGGGCTTTGAGACAGAGAGTGGTACACAATGAGAAACGAGATGGAAAATGATTGACACAGAGACAGCAGGACAGGGACATAAGCAGCACAAGAAAAGGCATGAGAGCCTGAAAAGGGTAAAAGCACATGACTACATCAAGTCAGGAAGAGCTGACTCAGAAGTGAAAGTTATACATAAAGGTAAAAGAGTGGTGATGCACAGGTTGTGTGTTGGTGCAGATTTAACAGGAATCTGAAGCTAAGAAAGTTGAGGCTTGTAGTCTGAATTTGGAAGGTGAAGTGCTGGTACAGACAACGTTTTTTCAGCTGTTAAACCTGTGTTAGGTGACAGTCACTCCCTTACAACTGAAATGAATGCCTCCTGGGAATGCCTGAAGGTACCACAAATTGTCTGTCAGGATCCTGCAGAGCCCTGTCCTACATGTGGTCTGCATCTTAAAAGAAATAATTTGAAGAGGGTTGTGTCCTGTGAAACTCCAGCAACTAACAGAAAAAAAAAAGAAAAAAGCCAACCTTCTGGGAGTTGTTGCAAGAAAAAATGGTCATTTCCCAATTGTTCTCTATTCTGACTGCCCCTTCAGAACCTTTGCAAAACAGATAGGGCAGTTCTTCCAGTTACTCACAAGGAACAGCTCCCATCCCATGTCAGCCTGCTGGAAACCAGTAACATGGCATACATGAGTCAGGACCACGGAATCAAGCCTACACAGACTAACTAGGCTGTTCCTATCCACGAATCTAAAACAATTTGCTGGCCTCCAGACTAATACGTTAATGTTCTCTCCTGACTCAGGCTACCTTTCAGCTCTGGATCCCATTAAATCTCAATCCACCCCTCTGTGCTGTGGGTCACTGCTGAGCCTTCCCTCTCATGTCACAGTGCCATGCTTTAAGAAAAATGAAGAATGCAGCCTTTGTGGCAGCACTGAGTGAACACCACTTGTAAGGAAAATATCCCAAATCTCATTAAAAAGAGATAAAGCCATCTGGATCCTAAGACAATCAGTTTGAAAAAAAAAAAGCCCACAAAACTATTCTGAAACCAATTTACGAAGAGAAAGGGATAGGAAAACAACTTTGCTGCCAACAAATGTTGTAGACCTTGTCATCTATTACCACATGAACAAAGCACTCAATGACTGACTCCAGTACCATTGCCAATTATTATGACAACATACAGTATAACCATATTATGTTTACAATATAATACATGTGAGTATTCGATAGAGCCTGGCAGGACTTCAGTCACTGCCTCTTTTATGCTTTAAAAATCAATTTTTTAAACTGAGTTTGCTGTATAACATGTTCCCTAATTACATACTTTACTGTATAGAGAACAAGAAAGGAGATTGAAAGTGATTTCAGGCAAACCTCTGAACATTTAGGGAGATAAACTCTTTTTATTCATACACATTGCACCACTAACAGCCAACATAATGGCTTTATTCTGTAAACATGTCCCATCTCATTCCCATTGACATCAGAGGCAAGTTTTCCAAAAGTTTCAGCTTCAACTGAAACTCAAGAACAAAATGTTCAGGGCCGAATTTTAAAGGGGTTCCATCTTCACCTTTTATGCTACAATTGCAAAGGTAAACAGGAACATTTAAACATCTGCTTTGTTTGTGAATGACATCAGAAAAAGAGTTTGCCAAACTATTTGATTTATATTTCCCAAATCACGTGCCAAATAGAAGCAGGAGGTTGCCTTGGAAAGTATGAACTAAAGATGTGCTCAGACTCAAATATCCAGTTACTAAGAGGCCTCACTGTCAGTCCACAGCCAATAACTTGGTCAAATTTCTGGGTGGCCTATCTATTTTACATACAAATCAGGACACAGGGGCAGAGATACTTAAAAGAACAATGTGCATGCTAGCTTAAGTGCATCAGGCCTAAGCAACAGCACACCAATATGATTATAATGATTCTCAAGCAAGCCTCAGTTCAGAATTAACATGGCTCACCAGTCAAACTTTTGAGCAGGTTGTCCAAAGAGGTTACATATGTTTCATCCTTGGCAGTATTCCAGACCTGACTAGATAAAGTTCTGAGTATGTACATATGGATGCCATAATCTGAACTTCAGTTACTAACACTGGCTTGTTCCACTACTGAAAGGTGCTTAAAATCACATGCCATCCCTGGCAGCTCCAAATCACAGCCCTGGTTACACAGGGGGCAGACTAGAAGCAAGCAACAATTGCAAAGATGCTTTCTTAAATGTGATGCTTGGCTTGGAAATCTTTGTGCGGGCACAGTGGACTGAGTGCAGCTGTTTTGCAAATACCTGAAGAACATCTAGCAGCTCTCAGAGACTTCTCTGATTACTGTAGGGCAATCCATTTTTATGCTTCAATATGAATTATAAAATCTGAGATCCACGCATACACTTAACAGGAAAATTTTGATTATATGCCCTTATATTTCTACAGCTCTGGTTAAAGAGAAAACCATACAAACAATTTCAATATCAGGCTAGAGAGAAACTGTTAGGGTAATTCATCAAGTATCTGCCTCGAGACATATTTAATATTTTCCCTTGTGACCCTGGCAGAGAAACTAGGTTTGTGATAAGCTGTTAGCACAAAGAAAGACTGTGTTCCACACCAAAGGGGAGCAGAGAACTCTGCAGTAACAGAAACAGAAAGAAATTAGATAAAGTGCATGGTCATCCATATAGGAGTAAGAATTCCTGTGACAAGCTGGAAATTACGAATTAGGAGAAAGAAGAGGGCGTATTTAGTGCATCAGAGATGACTGTGAGCAATCGCTGTGATATGGCACAAAGAACAGTAGGATATTCTGGGTGGGATGTTGCCAGGAAAGACAGTGTCAGGATACAAAGTGCTAATCAGAATGAGACATAATGCAAGATCTTGCCACTCATATACAAGAAAAATGAAGTCAAAATAGTGCAATTACGGAGAAGTTTGACACAGTAATAAAAATAAGACAAATACTAAAGATATAGATAAATCTTTCTTATGAAAGAAAAGTCTGATTTAACTATTAACAAGCTGACAAATTCAATACTTTGAATATTTCTTTTACAATATCCTTTATGCAGAAATTATTGCAATTCAAAATGACCAGCATTATGTACTACTTTGTTTCTCCAGACATCAGTTTTGGCATATTTTTCTTCTTTTTTTTCATCTTCTGTTCCAGGAATATGGATAGCAACAAGTTTGAAATTCATTTCAACCTGAATCCTCACAAAGACAGATAAACTTATATTTTTCTCTAAGAGCTACAGGAAATTTTAGAAAAAATACCAGTTACCAAGGAGAAAGAGAAATGTCGGTTTTCCCTCTGAAGTCTGTGCAACTATGAATTTGTACTGCTGGAGTCAGGAATCCTATTGTCATTCTATAGGCAAGACCACTCAAAAAAAAACCCCAAACAATTTCACCCACTAACATCACAGACTTTGTTTTCAAGACTGGCAGTAAATGCACACTGATTGTTAAGGTCAGACAATGTTAAGCATTACACAGCACTTCGCCTGCTCAGTTAATCCTCATGGCTCTCCTGGCAGGTAGAGACCTCCTAAGGCCACAAAAGTAAATCAGCTGGGATAAAACCATAGCAATGTCCATCTCTCAGGTTGTTCACCATTAGACCAAGCTCCTCTTGTAAGAAGGGATCCTGGCAAATTCCAGGCTTTATGGGAAAGAGGCTCTATTTAAACATTTAAAACATTACAGCACTTACTGGAATAGAAAAAAAGGAAATGGAAATAGAAAAGATGAGAAATCCAAGTTAATCCAAGAAACGCAATAGCAGTTGATCACAGTGCAGTCTGGAAAGAAAATGTAATCAATACAGAGGGGAAGAAATCAAATAAAGCAGATACAGCTCCAGCGACTGAAGCACAGATGCTCAGATTGCAGCAAGGGGTGAGTAATTTGTCCTCACCCCTACTGCATGATGAAAACTAGAAAGCTAAACATTAAGAAATGTCATTTAATGACAAGATATATCTTTCTTTCAACTGTGTCAAAGTGGCAAAATGCAAGTCTGAAATTGCTATTAGAATTGCTATTCAGATCTTAGGAATACGCCTTACTCACCAAACACTGCTTAGTCACTGCAAGGCAGTGCCTTGGTGCATCTGTGCTCCTGGGAAATGATGTTAGCATGAAAATTCTATTTACATTTAATGTCTTTTCCAGTACTGATATTTTGATGACAAATTGACATTTTTCGTGACAATTCCAATTTGTTCTCAGGAATGTCACATTGTTAATGATAATAATACTAACATTTACAAAGGTTATGATGCTACCAATTTTGAATGAAAGTACCACACAGACAAGTATCCTAAGAACTAAGCAAATACTATTTTCATCTAGGAAATATATTATCACAATTTTTTAGAGTATTATTTTGTAATATTATTTTGTAAGAAATAACTGAAGCCAGGTCAGTATGGTCCTGCTCATACCGAGAGGACAGCAGTTCTACCCTGATATGAAAATCAGAACATTTCATTAGAGAATTTGAGCTTGAGTTCGGGAGTTTTTTGGGGTTTGGTTTGGTTTTTTTTTAAAGAAAGGTAGTGATTTCCCACCCTGCATCTTGGAAAGCTGAAGTATCATAATCAAGAGCTCAAAAGTCAAGCTCCATTATTCATATTTTACAGTATCTTACTCCAGGTGTAGCCACAGTAACTTACTGCCAGCACTTTGACAGCACATTATTAATTAGATAAAAGCAAGAATGCAAAGTCTACCTCAAAGGTTTTAGACAGAAATTCAGAAAAAATCTTGAAAATCTTTGAATCTTGAAATCTTGAAAAACTTCTTTAGTTTCCTCATTCTGCGTTCTAAATCTAAGATTGTTCAGTCTCTCACAGGATTATCTTTGAGGTAATTACTTGAATACAGACCCTTCTCAGTGTCCTAAACTTGCTTGCTGGAATTAATATAGCTGGTATAATTTTTTTTAAAAATACTCACTAGGTTACATCTGCGACTTATCTGGCCCTGAAGAAGAATGATATTCCAATTTCTTTCCTTTTTCTCCTCAGATGGGTCAATATGACACAGCAGGGGACTTGACCCTTGCCTTTCATAGGCAAGGGAGTCACTCTAAGGATTAAGAACACACACATAAATGTACATCTGATCTTTAAACATCAAGGTCAAATCAAACTCTTTTCTCTTTCAGATACTATTAACTCTGAGAATATGAGACATTTTTCTTTCCAACTTATGTTTCATTGAGTTTTAATTCTAATTTATTTTTAATGTAAGGGATTCCCTTCTTGAGTTCCATTTTTTTAATAAAAGTTTTCTTAACATTTTCCCTCAGAATTTAAACTCTCCTTTCTTCCCAAGGTTTAGATGACATTATAAAAGGAATACTGTTTCTTTAAAGCTGACACAGTGAGAACGAGCAGGCTGTCTTAGATTGCAGGCCATTTCATTTCTCATAAGCATGCTATCATTAGCTACCTTTAGGAGAGTGAACTGTATTGATTGGTTCAAATCAAACCTGTGACCTGGTGGCAGTATTAGATGTTCGTTAGAGAGCATCATCTCGTCATTAATCTTTCATTAGGCAGCATGATCCGAGAAGCAGCAGCAGTCACACCACGCTTACTCTCTCGAGTGATGCCACCACAGAGCTCTCCCTTATTGGATCACAGCAATTACATTGCAGATCCTGAAAGCCTTATCAAATTTCCTCCCAGGGATGGCAAGCTTACAAATAATCATGTGCTGTTTCTTGGGTGAGGACATCACAAAATTACACCAGAATGCAGTAAACCCAAGTCATTTGCAATTAAACATGTGACCCTCGTTTGTGAGATGATACATCTTCATTTACAGCATATGAAGTCTTTTACAGAAATCCCATATACATCAAATTAAGGTGTCTTAAAAAGTTCCAGCCAAAGAAGAGGTAGGTAAGTGCCAATCACATTTCTGCCGGGGAGAAATGAAGCAGAATCTCTGGTATCTGGATTGCTGGCATCTCATTGCTGTGATTTAAAGAGCTGGGAAACAACTGCAGGCAAACAGCAGGAGAAAGATGTGTCTGTTCCCAAGGACCTAAGCACTGCTGGAAGAGAGCCCAAGTGGGGGATATCAGTTCTTCTTTTCAGCTCACAGCACGTCATAACAAGGCTGGGAGGGGCAAAAGTTGGAAATTGTGCACCTCTAACAATACATGCAAATATTGAAAAGATTAAAATTTTAGTGCCTCTGAGTGAAGATCCTTTACATACTGCAACTGGCCTGTAAGTCCAGGGACCCTGTACTTCCTCAGGTTTACAAGTGCAAGGGTTGTGTATCTAAACTATTTTCTGCAGCCGTATAAAAGTAGCATTAAAATCTGTACACAAGACATCCCATTAACCTCAGCAACCATTAAAATAAAAAGGCCTAGCAAAGGGCAAAAACAACTCTCTATTTGAAGAGAACTTAAAAATGCACACTGCAGAAAGGTTCTTACTCATGCAGTTTAAAAATTATTCTGGCTAAATCACAAAGATTTGATCAGGGATATGGAAAAGTGGCATGCACAGCGCATACAGACATAACACAACCACCTCACTATTGCCTCAGGCAAGGTGGTGAACCCCTTCTTGTCCCACAGATGTTACACCTCCTACAAACATCACCCGCGGCCATTCCCCGGCAAGCCCAAGAGCTGTCCACCATCAATATGGCTGTGAAAGGACTGGCAGCCTACACAGAGTATCAAAATTAAGATTAACTTCTTTTCCCACATGAAAAAGACACGTCCAAGATAGGTAGATTCAGGTAAAATACACGACAGGTAGGTGTGGCCAATGCTCTAGGGTTGTGGGTTCATCTCATCATGCGCAGCACAAAATGTCAGTGTCACACTTACTACACAAACTCGAGTGGTTCAGAGTTTGGAATTTGCTCTTAAAAGGTAATTTGAGTTTTAGGAAACTGAAGTGCCTCCTTTTTTATTATGCTGTTGGCTTGGGCACTTAGTCAAGTATTTATCTCCTCTTGTGTTCAGCAGGGAACACCTATCATTGTTCTCTCAAGTCCCTCCAGTCAAGTGCACATTTTGGAGAAGCAAAATGATACAACCCTAATTCACATGACATACTCTGTAAGACCTTGCATGATAAAGATCAGTCCCTTGCCTCTTACACCTGGGTTGTGGTAACAGCAAAAACAGGCAAAATGAGCTGACACAGATTTCTGTAACAGGCAGATTCATGGTATAAATCTGGACCTGTTATTCATCACAAAAAAAATCAGCCTTCAAGTGTCACACTAATCTCAAAATACTTCATCATGTTGTGGTTCTTCATCAAAGAACATGAACCCTGGAAAGAGCTGAACTGTAATGGGCTGTTTTAGCTCATGCACTCCTGTTCTCTGGAGCTACCAGACAAAGAGTGGGTAAGATTCAAGTATTCTGAGAGGAAAAAAGAAAAAAAACGCAAGCTCTGCTGAAAAATTTCTCAAATGTGAACATGCCATTCCAATGGAAAAATTGAATCTGCTAAGAGAGGAGGAAAATACATGAGCACTTTCAAGAGAAAATGAAAAAGAACAAGGTATGATTATGTATCTTTAGTTGCATGTATGAATTTTTAAAAATACTGAAATCAATCATTTCTAATAGAAAACTATGCATCTTTCATAGCCTTCCTGCACATTTACATCACAGAATTAAACATTTTAGCAACAATAGCTGATTACAACAAATTCTCCAAACTCTAGCAATACAGTTGTCAGGCTAACATGCGTTAGGCAAGACTGTAAGCCAACAGATAGACTTCCTGGGTGACAGCCCTGTGTCTTGACAAAATGTAGTAATCATAATGTTAATGAGCCTAAAAGCCTAATTAATATTGAAGAACATGAGCATGAAGAATTTTAACCAGTGCAGCTATCTTGGAAGTTAGCCAGAGGTTACTTCAGCCCTAAGTGAAAGGTGAGCATCCATGGGGCAAATGGTAACAGCTGCATCACACAAGTGTTTTGGTTGGGGAATATATTCCAGCTGAAACTGCAGAAATCATTTGGGCAGCTACATAGACACAATTCAGGGATACAGAGGTTAACAACCTTGAAAAGAATCTTTGCTGACCATCAATGGCTTCTTTCCAAGACACCTCTGTATCACAGCTTCCCACTGCACCTTCCCCAAAGCATAAACCCCAAATACTGAATTTCTAATACCAATTCGCACAACACAGTCAGTCAGTGGGTGCCTCTAATCCAAGTTTTTATTGACACTAATGAAGCTGTTAAAGCCAAAGGCAGCTGATATTTTCCAACCATTTCACCCAACAAGTCAGAAATGGGTTATTTACTATAGTAAAGCATAATGTGACATATGGAACATATCTGACATAACTGAGTTACTAGTAAGCCAGTCCACACAAAGCTATTTGTGTTGGCAAAAAGGACGGGAATAGCAGAACGCAGCTTCACAGGCTATACAGCTCCACAATTCTCTACTAACCTGCAAGCAGCTCCATGGATCTCTAAGAACCTTCCTGATCCAAACAGTTTGGCTACTGGCAATAGTTCTGTCCACAGCACAGTGGCAAAATGAAACCCTGCACAGGGAGCAATGCGTAAGTTGTCTCACTGCAAGATGTTACAAGACATCCTGCGTGGAATATTTTCTAGTTTGGGACACATGAAGCAGTGAATGCTGATCTTTAAACCCAGAAGCTTCCTGCACAAGAAGGCCTTGAAAATAAAGACATAATAGCTGCACTTTTGCAAATGAAATAACTGTGTATTTCCATATTTCCCTCAGGCTCTTGCTTGCTTGGCTGGAAAACAAAATTAAATGAAGCAGCTCATCTGCTTCTCAAGAAGATGACAAGAATTCTTTTCATTCTAAGAAAACATTTTACATTTGAAATATCATGTCTTCTGACAACAAAAACAAAAATCCTACCAGAATCCTCATTTCACCAATCTCAATTTCATCCATTTCAGCAACTATTACTTCTCCTGACTTTCATTATTCCTTACCCCCAAAAGACAAGACCCTGTTTTTCTGTTTTATGTGGTGGCTTCTGACTTTCTTTGCTTGACTGCCTCAAAATGCTCCAAGGAGCTAAGATACAAAAAATAAAATTAAATAAACTTAGCAGAAACTAGATCTTTCATTTATAAAGACAATCAGTTGAAAAATTCAAAATTATACTGAAGATATTCCTTGAAGTTTTGGAATAAACAGTGTGGCTTCATTAAAAAATCAAGACACTGTAGTCAGAAATGCTACTGTCTTGACTGTCAGACCTTACTTTGCTCAGACAGTGTCACTGATACCATTCTGTTGAATTAATAAATATAGCTGAATACATTTACTGATTTTTGTCAGGGGCCTGGCAGCAAGCTCATTTGCAAAAAGGAAATCTCTTGGAAAGCCTGCGTAATGATATCCCTCTCAATATATAATCAGGGCAGAAAATAAAAAATGTGACAAAAAAACCACTGGGTATGAGCTCAGAGAAAGACCTGATCTATGCTTACATAAGGATGACAGATCCTCACACCAAGGAGACTGTAATTTATTTCTCATTTGATAAAGTGAATTTAATCTCACAGCTGTAATACAAAGTCTCAACAAGTAGTCCAATAAAATTCTTGTATTTGATTCTATGCAGAACTCTTATTTATAAACTTTGATCCTGCCTTCTTCATGTTTATCAGACACCCCCTCTTTCCAGTTCTTTTCAGAAAATTCCAAACTCTCAAAGGCTCAAACCAGAAATGAAAAAAGGAGGGAAAATTAACTTGTCTGAGAGAACTTCCATTAACTCACAGTTCTCATCAGATTAACACAGAAATTGGGTTCCTAGACTTATCCAGCCTGGTCACTGGCTTTTTAAATCTTATATGGGTGATGCAATACTTAAGTGTTGTAAAGGATTAAATTGTTAAGCACTGATAGAGCAGAGCATTTAAGCAAGTAAGCCTGATGAAGTAAGCAACTAAACATGAGATGTGACTTCCATGAAGAAAGTCACTCTAGGGGAACTTTAGCAGAGGTTTCTACAGCCAGCTTTCAGACAATACAGGATAAGAAGAGGAGGAATAAACCAGAGAAGGCAAAAATACATTTAATGTGTTATTCAACTAGGCAAAGCAGGTTATAAAAACCTGTTTAGTACATTTACCTATGAAAACCTGAAAACATTCCTGTCAAGAGCAATCACAACTTTAAATGCTATTAACAGAGCAAGGCGTGATTTAAAATACCCACATTGCATCTTACATGGTGCAGTACTGGTCTGCAGCCAGAGTAACTGAGGATAACAGGACATGATCGATTCATAGCCAGAACATTTTTCCACAGACAACTCAGAGTTGAACAGAGGAAATAATTCACCAGTACTAAAGGATGATAAAGCAGATGTTTGTACTGTAGACATCAGCATTCATTTGGAATCTGGACTGTTAATTTAGAGCACATGGTATAAGAATGATTGGTAGTGAGAGGAAATAACTGTGAATAAGTTTACATATATCTCACTCCAAAAGCAGATTTTCTGCTACATGAAACAAGCTTAACTTCAAGTTTAATGCCAAAAACCACCAAAATAATTCACAACCCTGCCTCTGAATAATTACATTTTTGCTAGTCTTGCCACAAAATCATGTAATTTCATTAACTGTACTATTTCAACATCAGAAATACGTCCTCTGCATGTTTGTATACATTAGTTAGCATGCATTTTCCAGTCATCCACGTCAGTAATAACACTGACATCTTCTTAAAAGATTTGCAGGCATGGATGAGAATTGCTCACCTACAGAATGCATAACAAAACATGAAACTAAACGTATTTTGTGGGGGTTTTGGATTTTACCAAGAGTTTCTGGCACAGCATAACTCCATTCTATGCTGTCATGCCAGATCACAGATTTGAGAAAAACAAAACACGTTCTCATTTACATTTCAGTCTGTGGTATACCATACCTAGCATGGAATTTCTCGGCAAGCAACATTCACTTAGGTAGAGCATTATTTACTAATCAAGTGTTTGGGAATGCATTAAGCAATTCCTATACAATCAACAGTCCTTTCCAAGCACTGTAGAATGCATATTCTTCAGAGATTAAGAATTACCTACCACAGTGAGTCACACAAAATCCCAATACTCGTTTTCTTTCCAAACAGCCTTACTAGAATGCAAGACCGAAAACTAAATATTTACTGTAAATGACTGTTGTTTCTGTAAGATGCTCTGCCATTCTAATAATCAATCATTTGTAAACGATGTTTCATTGGCACATGACAATACAGGGCAACACCCACTACAAGGAAATAAATTCATTATCTGTGCCAGGTGATTTTTAATAACTTCCCTGAATTCTTTTTCTTCATGAGGGAACCCTTGATTAGAAATCATATAGAAAATATTGAACAGGAGAAATAAATCTAATTTACAACCAATAGAAAAGATCATAGGCATAAAATAAATTAATTGTTACCAAACTGTATGATTGGAGCTCATCTAAAGCACCATCTTGGTAAAGAATGGATATCAATACAGCGTTTTTTTTAAAAACCCAAATAACCTGTTATGCAAAATACAGTGAGTTGATTACTTTGTGAAAAACCTGGCAGAAGAGATAAGGTTTTAGATTAGCATAGGCACACATGGTGAATTACTGGATGGTTACCCTGAGCAGTTCTGTACATATTTTGAGATGTACTTGACTACGTAACTATACTTTATAATTATGAATAATGTATAACGCATTGTGTTAAGAAAAATATTTAAATCCCGAACTGATATCATCAGTGGAACAGAACTGCCTGATTTCATGCGAAAAATTAACATTGTCAGGTAAAAGAAATGGCCATTTAAACAGTAACTAAAAGTAGAAGTGCAGAACAGTATCGAGCCCTTCCATGAACATTCCTGCTGACCTAGGAGGAAGATTTATCTGTGCAGGATTGATATTTGAAGAAAATGTCTGTTCAGCATTCAGAGCAATAAAAGAACAGGCACTGTACATCCAGCACAGGGAACAAGAAGAATCCAGAAATCCTATTTTCCCAGGGCATAGTTATCACTTATGCCAACAGGACCTCCCAGTGCACGGAGCCAAGAGGTAAAATAAGATTCTTGAGGGTGGCCATGGATATAGATGCTCAGCTATGAAGGGAAAAGAGAGTTTCACATGGGAAACTAATAGATATTCTGCACACCAATAGCTCCCAGAAGAGCATTCTCAAGAAGCCAGACTGCTGTGTGCATTTGACTTTTTTTGAGCCATTGATAGGTATATTTAGATTAAATTATACTCAGACTAGAAAACTTCAGGTCACTTAGTATTCTAGCAAGCCTCCTTTTTCTACTATAAATAGTGATGTTCAAATTCCTACCTGTTGAGAATGAGTGAATTTAAGAGTGTAACTAAATCCTTTATGAATTCAAGTTAAGCAGTAAAGATTAATTCAATATGGCCCATTTCTGTTTTACATCCTGTACTGCTTGCTATGTCACTTCCCTACCACAAAACATCTACAAAGCTATCTATAGTTGATCCACACATGACTAAATCTGGGAATGTGCAAAAATAATTCTGTAATTAGAATGTCCAGAATTACACAAGATGTATGCATCATAAGGTCCTTTTTAAAGTTACTTTACAACCTCTTGTATACATCATCGCTTAGAATTTCAAAAGCGTGAATTGCAACTGACTTACTCTTTGGTTTCATGTAAGATGTGTTCATGCTGGCACACCATTCTTTTTCATAAGAAAAAGCTTTTATACTCCTTCAGTCTGAGTGGCTTTTATCTTACACCAACAGAAACAATAAAATAAAACAGAAAGAGAAGTTTCTCCAAGAGCTGTCCTCATAAAGGAATGAATTATGTTAACTCACAGTAATTATAAATGCAGTCATAACACTGGCTGCAATATAATCTAGACATGCCTGTTCTAGCTTCGGAGTAATTTCCTGGGATACTTGCAGAGATCTAGGTGGGGCAGCACAGAGCTCAGAGGTGGCTGGCAGAATGGTCTATTTTGGGCAGTCGGAAGCTCAATTGAATTGAAAGTTTTACAACAACAATACTTTACAACGACAATACAATTTGAATCCTTACACAAGCTTAACAAATCAAATGTATAACTACACTTCCTCATAGTCTTCAACATGCTTGGATGATCAGTGCCCTCAATTCCCTAGGTTTTGCCTTTATGTTTACTGGAATTAATACTTTAATTCTTCAAAAGGCCCATACATGGATGAGGCTGGAATGTCAGATCAACCTTTACTATTTGATCTAAGAGACACACTCTCCTGCAGGCTCCTTTGAAATTCCATGTTAGATTTGGGTTTGTTGTAATCATAGCTCAAGTTACAAGTTAAATATTGACATTAATTTAAATCCTATCTATACATTAAAAAACCACAACAACCTAGCTTGATATGGCACTGGAAAATCAAAGGACAGGTAAAGATCAATTTACACAATTCATCAGTTGCTCACATCACCAATTCCTAGTGTGGCTACTTGCTTACAACACTCATATGCTGTCAGTGTTTCACCGATACTCACAATTACTTTCACCTCTCCAGAATAAACAATCCACTAATAATTCAGACAGCATCAAAATCCACTCATAAAAGAACCAGGAAATGTGCACCTGAGCTCACCCTGCCACACAAAAATGAGTGGATATCTTGTACAGATACATTATCCCACCACCACCTTGCGCTGTGGTGCCTCTTTGGGCCAACAGGAGGACACGAGTTACACAGCAGAAAAAAAACCCAGCAATATTGCCTGGAGTGAAGTTCACAGTGGTTGTCATCCTTACCCTGTGGTTTCTCTCAACACCTACAGACTGCCCACATCAACTCAGATCCACTGCTCTCCTATGCCAGCAGTGGCAGAACAATGTAAGGGAAGAGGCCTGTGTCCGGGGGTGATGTTATGAAGCCGCTTTATTCCTTAACCGTCTGCCTAATGCCCAGGGACGCTGGGCCTTCAAGACGGAGCCGGGGCCACGGGACCCGGGTGCGGGGCGGTCGAACGCTGAACGGCTCGGGGTCTGCGCAGGGCCTGGGAAGGAGTGCGCCGGCAGCGCTGTGCTGCTTTTGGGGTTTCTTTTGTGTTCCAGCTAGCTGGGAAAAGGTTCTGTTGGGGTTTCTTGTTCTTTTTTCCCTTCCCTTCCCCTCGCCTTACTGCCTCCCTTCCCTCCTCGCCGGTCTGGGGAGCCCGCGGGGTGGCCCCGGCTGGTCCGAGCCCGTGTGTCTGTTCCCTCTCCGGGAATCTGTTGTATTTTGAGGGTTTTTTTTCCCCCTGTTCTACCCTGTTTTGTTTGGTGTTAATAAACAGTTTGTTTTTTCCACTTTCACTTGCTGTGACCCACTTGTCTTTTTGGTGGAGGAAAAGGGGAGGCCCTTTTTCCTTCGGAGGAGACACTCATTCCGGAGTGTTTCCCCCTGACCCCAAATGAACCAAAAAAAGACACCTGTACCTTCCCTGGTGAGGGTCAGGGTCATGTACAACCATCAGCACAACTCAGGGCAGTCCTCCCAATTCCCTGTTTTTGGTCCTGATGGAGTCCTTATAAATTATTCCAGGAGGGCTGGCTGTCTGCACACAAAAGCATTCTGACTGCTCAAATGACTCCTGTGCTCAGGCCTTGTACAGGGACCAGGAACACAGAGGGTGTTGTAGTGGCTACGAAGAGACGAGACACAGGATCAGTGCACAGGGAGGAAGACAGGACCTTTTTGCTCTCTTGCCTCATGTGCAGGTATCAGGGGACGAGGCAGACCAAAAAAAGGCTCCTAAACGTAGAAGCAGTACAAGATCATGCTTACACGTTAATAAAAACAAAAAAAAAACCCCAAATGAACCAAAAAAACAAAGCATTTTTTCTCTCTGTTACGGTTATTACCCATTTATTTTTTTCCTCAGGTAGGAAATGAGACTTCAAGCAAGAAAAACTCTGATACCTAAGAAGATTAAAGACATTCCATCAAAATTTTCCTTCTAAAAACTTAATTTGTGAGTAGAGACATCAATACAATATTCTAAGACGTGCTTTGTTACCTAAAGTGCCCCTTATAAAGAATTAAAGCAACTTTACTGCGCAGAACAAAAATGCATTCTACAATCTACTTTAATGCATTTCTTTTCCTAGGCTTAAAGACAACAGCAACATTAATCAAAGAGATTGTAAATATTTCTGCTAGAGAAAAAGCAGCCCATCCTTCCTAAGAGATGCACATTTATATAATGGTTCCTTATACTGACTTTTATTTGTATACTACTCTGACCTGTTTTCTATTCCTTCATGTGAAATTACTGATGGATACACAAGGCAAAATGGGAGAAAAGGCAGATGACACCTCACAGAATGAGAAACTCTAAAAAGGAAAAAATGTTACTCTGATTGTGTTTGTAGTTCTTGTTTATATGACTTTCAAAACATACTTCATCCATTCTGAGAATCACAGTCTATTTCCGTAGGTATGAACCTAACCAAACCTGCACCAACCCTCAAAGTGACAGTGCTTTGCAATGATACAAAGGGGTGACCAAGTAATTAGTTTGCAGAATTACAAAAAAGAGTGACTTCCCCCCCGTACTGTGCATGCTATTCATAAATTTTAAGGTTATTTAAGTAATGTAATAGTAAGGTAGTCTAAAAACACATGACAAGCTGACACTTTATCTCCTCAGTAAGGCAATACTATCCAGGAAATATTTGTTAAAATTTTTCAACTTTGTCCAGTGTTTTATGACATTTATATACAAGAAGTGATAGACATTTTGCTCCTAAAAGAAGAAATAACACTGTAGCATGGGTACTTCCCCCAAATTTCCCAGCTAAGAAAGGAATACTACTGGTTACTGCTTTACTTTTCTACAGTTCACTATTTCTAGTAAGTTTTGAAGGTGTTCCTTGAACAGGCAGTGCTCTCTTACTGCAGTGCTGTAGGGCACTTCCCGATAAGCAGGAGGAAGCGGGAGAAGCGAAATGAGTATTACTTTCTGCAAAAGCTGAGTCATAGTTACAAATCTTTATGAAATACCCCACCCTTTGTGCCCTCCTGCTTACAGGCTGCAGCAACCTTCAGCGGGCTACAAGTCAAAAGTCAGGTTCAAAAACCGAACAATGAAATCAGCAACTTTTGTAACATGTCACATGAACCTGTGACCATGACTTTGGGAAAGTTCCAAGTTTAGCAAACATTGCATCTACTAGTTCTTGTTTACATGGCTTATTTATAATACTGTGTAGGATTGGTGAGTTCAGCCTGAAAATAAAAATGAAATATTCATGGGAACTGACTAACAGTGACAACGGCCACTAATGGTTCTCCATTATTTTGTGTGGGCTCATAGTAGGAACTGCAGGGAATTAATCAACACTGGCTTATTATGTCACAGAGTGACCAATTAATCCAAGTCAATGGAGAGACTTGTGCTGCTTTCAATAGCACTTGGGTCAAACAAGCCACGATGCAAAAACAACCCAACCCCAAAACAATTGATATCAAACCCTCGGGTAAGTGCTAAATGAATATGACTGAAGTTCCCAAACTGACACATTGTCTGCAAACAGCCAGATTCCCAGACTTCTGAGCACTCACAAATAGAGTTAACTGTCAGTAAATCTGGCAGCTGTTTCAGCTTCATGTTGGTCAGAATTTATAGACCCAGGCTTTGCAAACAGTGCTAGAAACCCTTGTCACTGTTGGAGACCTGTTAGTGCATCTGCTAATACCTATAGTCTATTCACCCAATAAACTGATGCTGTTTAACATGCTCCCACCTTTCTGCAGAGGGTTAACATCACCAAATAATGGGTAGGGAAAAAATGTATGAACAAACCTAAACAAGAAGCAGCCTCAACGCTTTGCTAAATGAACACACTCTTTGTGCAGCTGAACTGGACTGACAAAGCTGTACAAGCACCTAAATGCCAACTGCATTTTGAACTACTGTATCTCTAGTTCAGTGTACAGGATCAAGTTGTTATTACATTTTTATGGATGGTTTATATTCTTACCAAATTTAGCTAAATGGCTAAGCCTATTGTACATGTTTAGAAAAGGATGCAGGCAAAGAACCAAAACTTCCCAGTTTCAAAAATGTTTAAGTTTATGCTATGCAATATGAGCCTGTATATAGTCTGTATATTCCAACTGTGCCTCGAAGAGCCAAACTAGACTTACTGTCATGACATATGGCTACCACGAGTTTATTCATAACTTTGGGATCTCTCCATGTGCACAATGAGATGGAATAGGCATCCACAGTGCACTTCAGGAAAGGACTGATTTGATTTCCAGTGTCAGATGTAATAAAGGTCTTTGTAAACCTTTAAGATTTTGAGAAAAGGTATCTGAAGATACCCAAAAAGGGTACTAGTGGCTTTCAGCATGTTCTCTGTATATTGTTTCATACAATGAAAACAAAAGGAGACCTTGAAGAAGGGGTAGAAAGTACTTCTTCGTTTGTGTGACTACTCTCCTTTAATTTACTTCAGTTCTGAGAGAAATGCTCTTTGATCAATCTGCGTATTTAGCAAAACCAGGCAAAGACCACGCGAGTCATCTTCCCAATCATACAAACACCAAAACTCCTGTGACTGAATGATTCAAGAGTTAACGTTACAACACGCTAAAGGGACAGCTTACAGGGACTAACTGTCCAAATTGTAGGTCTTACTTTTAATAAGAGTATCATCATAATAAAATAACAACAAAATGCTAAAGAACACAATTAACCAGAAACTGCCAAGCTCATCTTTGAGAAACATGAAGTGTGTGTGGCGGGGAGGGGAAATAAAAAAGTAAAAACAACTTCAAGTAACACTCCTTGCTCTTGTTATTAGAAACTATATCAGTCTACACCTATGACATTAACACATTCCAATACCATTATGTCCCACCTCTGCCTTGGCCTTGTGACACATGTTCACAAGGGGAGAAGAGACTGTAAGATGGGGGATATAGGATATCTCCACCTGGAGGGCTTGCAGGAAGAAATTAATAAGATAGTGAAAGTTTTATAACATGAAGTTACCCCTGTATCAATGAAACTAAGTGTGAACACTTCCACAATACTAACTTGTTTTTCAGTCCTAGATTCTTTGTTACAGATCCCCAGCTACTTGCTGACAGCCTCCCATGTGCTCAGTGAGAATGGATATGGAAATCAAGATTTAACCAAGCCTTTAAAATGATTGCTGAAAATAATTTTAAAAGAGTTTTATTTGTTTTAAAGATCTAAATCGAACATGATTTATTTGCTTTTACACAGAGGGTCATTCTATTTTCTATCCAGATATTCATTGCAGCACTTAATGGTGTACAAGATTGCAGATTCTTGACCACTTAGAAATAGCAAAGTAACACTTAGAACACACATTTCCTCAACACAGAATCAGGAATACTGATTAAAAAAATGTGTCACCTTGTTTTATGGTTCAAATGTACCATAAAAATGTTCCCAAGAAACATCTGGTTTGTATTCACACCAGTTTGGTTTAAATACATATGTCAACAGATAATCCTCATATTCCAAGTCGAGTGAAAACAGACCTTTTCAGCTAATTCGGCCTCACCCGAATTTATTCTGAAGTAAGTGATAATTTCTACTTTATTTGGTGCAGGATATCACCCACTAGTGCTAAAACTCTCAATGAACTTCAAACTCTTACCTTGAATAACCAATTCTTACCTCATGCTGTTATCACTGATCTCAGCAACACAGGAATATATTCTAAGGGATCATTAAGTAAACAAGCCTGTGCCTTTTTAGATTTGAAATTATATTTTTCAGAGAACTGACAACAAGCATAAAAATTAATCATAATAACCCTTATTACAGATGCACTCTGACTTTCAACAGCTGAAAAGTGTTTCATTTCTCTGCAAAATAACTTAGCATTTAAGCGGAACAGCAATCATGAAACAACAAAACTCTGCAGCAGTTCTCAAGAATCAAAATAATAAAACCTGGCTTCGTTCATCTGCATTTTCAAGACCTGACAAAGATTGCACTAAAGACAGCATAACTACCCAGGGGGTAGGCAGAGCACTACACTGTAACCACAGCTATTAAAGCAATCTGAATCAGAGAAGTTAAAGCAAAATCAGGCTTAGTTTTAAGTACTCTGGTTAATGTAGCACAAAGGTTAAAAAAATCGGATTTTTTTCCAGATTACAAAGGGCTTTTAGGGCATAACTACCACGACCAGTTATTATAATTAATGTTTCTAAAATGCTAATAAAACAATGATAGTTTACATGAAAATTAAATAAAAGTAAGTTTTAGTAGAGTTTTGAGGAACATTCAGGCAGTATGCAACTCATTCCTTAAAAATCATTTCACCTTTTGTAACACAAATCAAATTTAAAAGCCTAAAAGAATCAACTTATAATTAGGTATGTGGTAGCACTGAAATGCTTTTTCAAAAGTAATTTAGTGATGTTACTGGGATGAGGGAGGAACCAAGCTTTTGTAAGAAATCTCTCCAGTTCCAGAAAGTATGCCAAATTAGACAAAAGCTAATTAGAAAGCCTTGGAACACTCTGCTGTTACAACAACATAGACATAACAATCAATCTGTGGGAAGAAAGGAAACCGAGAAGGAACAAACTCTGCCACCCAAAAACCTACACACCCAGTCGTGCATCACTTCAGTTAGCAAGAAATGTCACTGAGCTCCACAGGGACAGGGTCATGCCCCACCTGGAAAACAACTTTACCTTACCTTCATTACTTCTAAATGTAGGGCAGAAAGAAGACACCATCTCTGAATCATTCAGTTAAAAAATATTTTAAGATCTAAAGTACAGAAAAGTCAACAAAACTAAAGATTAAATTTTCACGGGGCAACTTCTGATAACATTTAAGTCTATTGCCTCAACATGTGTTCATGCATCAGTTTTGCCTCTGCTGTGCTTTCAACTGAATGAGTAACAGATTCAGGATTTCTGCTAAGCACTGTGTTCACTAGAGAAATGTTCCACAGTGCCCTGTTTTCTATGGAAGTTTCAAAATGGTGGTCATGATCTACTGAGTCCATTTTCAACATCTCACATTTAGTTAGGCATTCCAAAGCAAAAGAGAAATACCAAAGAATTTACAAACCTAAACAGTTATAAAAACAGGAGACTTTGGGGAAAACAATGAGGTTTTAGCTTGTTTTAACTTCTTTACGCAACAGTGCCTGCTTTGCAAAATGTATTTCTCATTGTGACTTACAGTATACCACTTTGTGAACTTAATAAAGTTATCCACATTTTTTAAATAACAGTTGAACACCAGAGTTCCAGACCACTGACAGTCCTAGATAAAGGCAAGTAACACTCCAGAGGAAAAAAAAAAAA
>VZTI01003154.1:2029783-2045023 GCA_013397865.1 Struthidea cinerea
GGCCCCGCCGGGGGGGCGGCGCTGACGGACGGGCGCAGCTGCGGGGCCGGGGGGGCGCGGGGCGGCCGCGCTCTGCCCCGCACGCCCCGCACCGCCGGGTGCCGTCCCGAGTGAGGGGCTGCCGGGGAAAGTGACCCCGCCGGGCCGGTCCCCAGCGCCCGGGGTGCGGGTCTGAGCCGCAGTCCGGACTGTGCCTGCCCCGGCTCTCCCGCGCGGTTCAGCCGCGGTGGCCCCGGGTGATGCTCCCCGCGTGTGGTCCGGAGCGGTTCTCTCCACCACCGCTCCCGGCTCTGTCGCTGCGCTTCCCCAGACCGCTTCCCCGGAGCGGGCACGGGGAGAAGGGAAACACCAGGTCCTGCCCAGGGCAGCAGGAGCGCACGGACAGCGTCTGGCCGCCTCCGTGGGGCAAACCACAAACCCACGTCGCTGATACAGCGATGCTAATTTACAAAGAAAGAGTGCCTTGATGTATTTCCTGTATGTTCCCACGCGAAACACGAAATAACCAAATGCTACAAGTAAAGGCTTTCTACTGATGTGTTAGGCATTAACTATTTTGCATAATAAAACACAATTTTAACTCAGCCAAGAGCTGAGGGCTTCAAACTACAGGTGTTGTCCATAGTAGGTTATCTCTGGGTCGGGGATGTGCTCTGAAATAAAGCCCCTCACTCATTATAAGGTCGAGATGATGCTGTGCCATCATATTTAGATCATGGCTCGTAGGGAAATCTGGGGGGTTCTTAGTCACCTATGGCATGACCTTATATTCCCACTCAATTTAGTAACAACAGTTGGTTTCTTATAGGACATGGCAGATTTAATTTATTAACAGTTTCTAGGATAAGTGGAGAGAAGTCAGAAAAGGCATGAGATGAGAAGTCAGCAGATGAAGGGGAAATGCTCAGAGGGATGGAGCTCCCAGAGAAATGTAAGTCTTGTCTCCCTCTCAAATAGAACATTAATGTAAATGCAGTTACTTATCAATAAGAGGTTTTTATTATATTGCCCTGGGTGATTTTTTTTTTCCAACTAAAATTATATGGTTATGATTTTCAATTCAGCTTTTGCCTTTTGCTTACTTTTGAGCCTTTTTATTGAATAGCACAGTGGAATCTGTCAGAATACTAAAACTCTTGTGTTCTGAGAATGATGTTGCAGCCATCTGGGAAAAAAAAAAAAGCTTCCCTTTACATTCAGATGGTATATCCTATTCATCAGGATGGCATGTGGGAATATTGATATATGCCTGAGCATGTAAAATCCTGGTAGGCAAATACCAAAGGAACTTGCCTCTCTCTGTTCCAGAAAAAAAGAAGTGCTGCAGCTTAGCCCTGAGATAGCCAGTGTGCCACAGAGGTTTGTCTCCTTGCCTTTAAACTCTGGAATGAATTCTGCTTTCATTGGCCCTTTGTCTGCTTTAAGCTGGGACAAGATATGTTACAAGAACTTTTAGCTTGTTGAAGGGTTTTTGGCTTTTTGCATTATGATCCCCATATGAGCTGAAAGGGTGTTGGTTTTTTTTTTCCTAGCTGATCACTAGCATTAACTAAACCAAGAAAGAGGTAAAATTAATAAAATATCAGAGGAGGTTGGCTCTGAAATGCAGTCTAATTAAGATGTCAATTTAAATAAATCACTTACTGCCGTTGAAACTAAATAATGAATGTGAAAAGCTGTTCATGTGTGAAAGATATCTGAAGTTTTCTTGGAGAAGTAATTGTTTAAAAACTCAGTGTTTTTCATTCTTGCTCTTATAAATAATCAGGCAGGCTATTCTCTTACTAATTTTATGTTGCAGTGAATCTGAGTTTGATTGTCACATAAGCTTCCTTGTGAGTAATTATTATCATAATTTCATATCACTCATTATGTGAAAGTCGTTTTTTCCCCTAAATCCCCTAACCTACTTCTATCATGCCAACAGGAGCATTCCAAAACTGGCACTGAGGTGCAGCTCTGATAAAAGTTTTCTGTTTCCCTGTGACTCATTTGACATTAACATAATTATGCTACAGGAGTCAAAGTGATTTTCCAACTATGAGTAATGCACAGCACTAGACCGAATGTTTACAAGGCACCAAGGCATATCAGCCAGCTGAAGTAACCAGCTGCTGATAACAGCTGAAGTAAGTTGGGGAATTAAAAAGCCTTATAACACAGTTACCCTTCTTTGGCACTCGGTGTCACGCACGGCTGGGAGGTGTCGTGTGCCCTGCGGGGAAGGATCCAGAAGCGGGGCTGTAACAAGGAGAAGACCGAGCCCGTGGGTAGTTCACACAACAAGTTCTTCATAGTTTTCTTCCCACTTGCATATTTATGGCAGAGTCGTGCTCAAAGAGGAGCAGTGATCTTTTCAAGAAGCGGCTGTATTTACCAGAGTTCATTTCAAAACACAAGTGACACACATCCTCTCAGCCAGGAAAACAAGATCAAAATGAAACAACAACAAAAAAAATGAGATCATCTCGCAAGTGCTTTGAAACGTGTGTATGGGAATAGCACAAAAGAAGAAAACCAATAAGGATAAGGCAGAATTAAGTGCTGTTACCACAAGGAGATATCTTTTCTCTGTAATTAAAGTATCTGTGCAGGCTAGTGGTAAAAAGTACAGAGAAGAATTACAATGGATATATTCTGGATAGATAGCAGAAACAGTAACTATAGAACGTATTAGCTATATGAAAAAACTAAAAATAAAAAAAAATCTTAGTGGTCAAGACTTGTTTCAAGTGTTTCCCGAAATCTTTAGAAATTACTGACTTCACAGGATTTTGAAAAGTAATTTGAGAAATAGGTTATTTTTTCTGACTTGGTTTGTTTGTTTGTGTACAAGTAGATTCTTGAGTGAAACTGGGTCACTTTGTATTTATAAGTTTGTCATCTTTGGCTGGGTATCCTTCCGATGAGGCCTAATTCAGTAATGTGCTGAGCACCCAGAACATCGCTAGTTTTAAACATCCCACGAGGATTAGCTGTGAAGGTAGAAAGCTAATTTTGAAATACCAACTCAAACCTACTACAATTTGCTGGAGTAGTAGAATGAAAAATAATCTGTTAACAACTTCCTTATAAAATACCACAGTAATACAAGTGGGGAAGAGGGTCAAATACAGAAAACAGTGCTGATAGCAGAAGTGTTAGCAGAAAGAATGTATTCCAGGAGACATATTTGAAGAATTCAGAGCAAAATTGCACGTCACACTGCGTTCTTTATTTCACAAGAAAATCTGCTGAGGTCAGACACTTGGCATGCTCTGATTATCGTCACTGACTCTCAGAGCTGGATGAGGACCAGAAATGGGAAAAAAAGTTTTTCATGGCTGAGGAAGGCTGGAGGAGGAAAAGTTTGCCACAGTACCTTGTACTTACAACATTCCCCACTTGCCAGAAGAGTCAGGACTTGGAGGTTTTCTGTTTTCTCTGCTATGGTTTTTATGCTGCATGACAATGGGCAAACTCTAAATCTGTTTCCTTCAGTTTGGCCACCTCTTACTTACTAAGGGATGGCTTGATGGAGATGGCTTTGCATTCCAGCTGCTACTACAATGACCAGCATGAATGTATTTAACACATATTGATAAAATCAGCCAGCAGAACCCAAACAAAACGTAAACAGAACAATCCAAGCCCTATCAACAGAAATAAATTCCCACAGCAAAATTTAGCAGTCTTAAATTTAATCTGATTTGCTATACGCTCATCCAGGACTGCAGTTTTATAACTGCAAATATCCATTTCTGTAGCATGCTGCGCCACTGGATTTACATCTGTTTTCACTGCTTTTAATTACCGATATCCCTAAATACAAAAGCTCAGCCCTCAGCTCAGGTTGCTAAAATGTATTCCACTATTACCAGAGCAGGTTCCTGTACTTCAGGTGTTATTCCTCAGAGTAACACATACCAGGAGGTGTTTGTAGCACAGTTCTGCTCAGCTCCATACCTACTTGGAGTCCCCTAAGAAAGCAGTCTTGAAAGCAACACCTCTGCAATACTCTGCATTTCTACCTCTGCCCTTCCCACTTGGCTCTAGAAGAATTATCTTCTTTAATGATGTTCAGAGCAGCTGTACCCGTGCCCCACCTTTTTTCTTCTTGGGGGAACTACCATTTATTTGTAACATTTATTTCGCATTCTGCAGTGAGCATACAACCTGTGCAAATTCCAAGTATTTAACCTTTGTTCCTTGTCAAAGCTTTGCAAATTAACTTAAAATAGCAGAGTGAAAGAGGCACCAAGGGCCATTTTCTGGAAGTAGCTGATAGCATCCTGCAAGTACTGCTTGCCCTTACTGGTTGGTTGGGTTTTGTTGTTGTTAGCTTGTTGCTCAAGCTGAGCTCCCAAAACAAAACGTTCACAGACAATTATTCAAACTCATTATGGTTGTAGAAAGCATATAAAAGCAAACAGGTCTATCAAGACTTGGCTTATTTTCTAAAATATAGGAAAATTCGGTGATAGTAATTTTTAATGTGTTTTCAGAGTATATTTATATATTGTCAGAAGGCCCAATATTCCTGTAATTAAAATAGCTATTTTGGTGATAACTGATAGTATGTTACTCTGAAGCAACAGCAGAAAACAGTTGGAAGTACATACTCATGCCAACAGCAATGAAAATAATTTCATCCCGTTCTTACCTGGCTCTCAGTAACCCTCTCCCCAAGGGTTTCTTCTATGATGTCATGTGTCACGTCCCTCATGTGACTCAGTACTTTTTAGAAATGTTATATATTGTAATAGATATGCTTAGAAATATTAGATACATTAATATATTAATATTAATGTCTTCATTTAAAGATTTGTTAGATACATATTTTTTTTAATAATTTGTTTCATAGAATAACTTCTCTTAGGAAAAATTAATTTATGGAGGCGTAAATTTTAACGCTGAAGAACTAGACATTGGATTTTGTGCTATATTACAGCCCAGTCCTGCTGACACCTGTGCATGTGCTTAAATTAAAGCAAGTGAGTAGTACTGGCCTCACTGGGATTACATGCACAATTAAAATTAAGCATTTGTGAAACACTTTCAGGTCAGAATTTCCAAATTCTTTCACTTGATTAGATTAAAGAAAAAAAGCCAAACTAGTAACCACTCATTCACATAACAAAATTGCACTGGTATTTATGTTAAGGGACTTACTGTCATTTGATAGGCAAAGTAGGTTGTAAAAGAAATTTATACTCAACAAAATCAAACCCTCCAACACTATGATTACCTGCCTGAGTGGCTGTCTTTTCTAGTAGGAAAGAGAAATTCCTTTTGTAGCACTTTGAGTATCAGCTGGGATGAATATTATTTTAGAATAAGGTAGCAGGTTTCGAAGAAAAGCTGAACTTTTTTTTATACTGTGTACATTTTATTTTTCTGTCAACACGAGTTTAATGTTTTCAGAAAAACTCTAAACAGTATTTTACTTTGATATGGAAATATGCATTTGCTTTACAAGTGATACTGAACTTTGCTAAATCACTCATTAAAATGTTCACATGAGAGTTCTGTCACATTACAAGTCCAAAATAGGTGGTTTGCTGCTCTTAACTGTATAATGTAAACTTACTTACATTACTCCAGGAGACAATGGAGTTCCCATAAAACCTCAGCCACCCAAAATCCAGTCACAGCAATGCCTGACTCTACATCGCCTGTCTTACATGACTTGATTCTCAGCTGGGAGACTTAAGGCCCTTGAAGTGGCTCCCAAATCAACCACCAAGGTGTGCAGGGAGCAGCTCAGCCTCCCCAGCAGGAGATGGGAGACCACTTGCCCCTCAGGTTGTAGGGAAGCATTTCTGTCCTCTTGAGAGACACAAACCTGAGATCTCTGCCTGTGCTTTGGCTTCTTCTTTCTAGTTTAGACATCACTTCTCTCTTGCAAATGCTGGTGGAACGATGAGATGGTGCTGCTTCCTTTAAGCATCCCACTGCACAGGATGGGCACCATCAGAACACATGTACTTCAGAGGACCTAGGGAGAGATTTAGTGTCAGGAACCCACTGGACATTGTCTTGAGGAAGACCCCTAACTGGGTAGCAGATGTATTGGAGCACCCATGCAGAAATGAAACTTTGAGTGCATAGGAACACGAAGGTTGCTCATTGCAGCACATATGGGATCTGGGTGCCGGGGTGTTTGAACCCCTGGGAAAGGGTTTTATTTAAAGGAGCTTGGGATTTGCTTGCCTTGGGTTACTACAGCTTGTCCATTCTAAAGCTCTCATTTTAATCCATTATGGGAGAGTTTGAATAGGAGGAGGAGGAGTCTCTCAGGAGTAGCTCACAGAAGGCATATTTCCAGCATAAAACAAACAAACTATAAATATTCCAGTATAAGGAAGGGATGTGTACTGGGTGAACTTTGAGACGTGCTCCAAAAATATGCTGCTGACCTCCCACTTGATCTGTTTCCCTATTAAACTGTAATATAATTAGGGCTTGCTCTAGCCCTTCCACTGATTTAATGCTTTTATCAATGGAAATGTGGCCTCAGAGATCACAGTGAGAAAAGGTATACATGTAAAGTCTAAAATAATCCAGGCCATATTAAAAGGAAGGATAGCCAAGAGAAAATACTTATCTGTCCTAGCTGGCGGAATATTTAGATGTCTTATCACATAAAGTGTATATGGATGTTAGGCCAAAGGTCTTTGAGAACTTGTACTCAAAGCTCAACTTTTTTCTTTAGTGTAGGTGAACTGCAGCTGAACTGGAGTCCGAGTATTCACAGAAGGAAGTGGACAGAGAATTGGGGACAAAATGAACTGAAATTGAGAGTTGAGGGCAAAGACTCTAGTACTGACCAAAGAGGGCATTTGGAAAACAGGTGATGATTATGCTGATGGGCAATCAACAGTCACCATGATGATAATAGCTGGTAACCATTAGCTCATTTCGTCTCGTCTCCTGTGTCTGCTGAACTTCACCCAACAAAACTCCTGGTGAGCTCTGGGAGATACGCAGCAGGTGCTGGGAGAGACACGGACAGGTTTTGGCTAGGGTAGATCATGGAAGAAGGGTGATCATAACCCCCTGGGTTTTGCAAGAGTCCCTCTAGGGCAGGCACGTTCACAAATAGGTGAGACTCAGTGAATAGATTTTATCAGGAAACCAAAGGATGCTGAAGTCCCTCTGTTACACAGTTCACAGGAATGAGTTTAGAGAGAAGATCCATTAGAGGTCTGTCCTACTGGTACCCTGTGGTAGGAACACCCATGTTGGGGGAGAAGCTGCGTCAGTGTTCTGGGACGTCCTGAGGGGCAGGACTGTGGCCAGCAATGCTGCTTTTACAGCACCTTATTTATTTGTAAAAATATGTGCAACAGGCATTTTAAAATAGGAAAAGGGCAGCTGTTTGAACATATATTCAAGTTGGTGATGAAACCTACAAATGCTTAGACATCTGCATGCATATTTTAAGTATTTCTGGAAAAATGAATTTATATATTACATTACATTACACATAACACAACTATATTATATTATATTATATTATATTATATTATATTATATTATATTATATTATATTATATTATATTTCTAGTGACCTTTAATAATTGCAAACCAACCCTCAGCAGCTTGGGGGTTAATGCCCCTGCTCTGCAAAGAAAACAGTATGCACCTCGCACTTGCAGTGAGAGCCTTTTTTCCCTGCAAGCACTCGCTGCATAACATGTGACTGATTTACAGCCTGAGTTCAAGAGATTGCACAGACCACTAAGGAAATTTTGGAGAAGATTTTGGAATCTAAACGTACACTTTTGCACAAAGCAAAAATCACCTGTAAAAAAAGACCTGGTGAATTTAAGTGTTGCCTGCTAGTTTACGTGTTCTCTCTGCTTCATACAGATACTTTAATTACAAAATAAATCATCATCAAAAAATATCAAGCTAGACCATCCCAAGTCAAATCTTTGGGTGATAAAATTGAATTAGTTATGCCAATTGATATCTGTAAGGAATTCATGGCTTTTTTTGGGTACTCTATCATATCTGTACTTTTTGCTCCAGCCATGAAACTGGTGATTTATCTGACATTTTTTCTGATACCATGTGGGACATCTTGGCTTATGCAAGGACAAGAAATACTTCTTCACTAACAAGGAAACTACGTTGCCCTCCAAAACAGCTCTTCAAAATGGGATGGTAGAACATGTTTTCCTTTGATCAGCTTTGATTTATGAGGGAAAAAAAACAAATAAATTTATATAGTATTGAACTACACTTTCCCTTTGTGGGAAATAATTCAAGTTCTATCAAAATTCTGAATATTTGGGTTTTTTAGAAAAATAACAGTAACTATTCTTCTTCAAAAATATGCAATTAATTAATTGATAAGCCCATACATTTAAGAAAAAGTCTTGTCTCTCTGACAAGAGACCACAATATTATACCTTGCCAGGTGCTCTCATCCCAAATGTGTTAGAAGAAATACAATTCCACAGAAACAAGAAATAATACTTATAGTGGCTATGTGAGATCTTCATTAATAGCAAGTCTTAAGTTAGGCAAGGCTTTTGGACAGAGAATATTTAGCCATATATTTAATTGCTGTGCTGAATCTGGGCTTCTATTTGGCAGTTTAAATGTTGTCATCATTTTTAGACCTCAGTGTGAAACTCTTGTATATATAATAAAACTCCTGTATATATAATAATAGCACACCCAGAATCTTTACTGGGGCTGCTAAATACTACTGCCACACACACATTCAATAGTAAGAATAGATAATAATGCATCAACAGAGCATCCAGCAAAAAAAGGCCCGTTAGAGTGCTAATTAAAATTAGACATGACAATAAAATACAGCCTTATCCATTATTTCCATTTGGGAATCTCAGCTACTTTACCCTAAACCATAAAATATTATCCATTTCAGCAGACTGGGAAACAGAACAAAAGGAAGATGATCAGGTTTTCTGAACTCACAAAGATGGTGAATAAGGGGAATATCTCATCTGGATATTATTTCCAGTGTAGGACTAAAGCCCAGCTCCACGGAAGGAGGCTGTGCATAGTGAAAATGAATTCCCATCTCTTCCACTTAACCATCTAACCTGTAACGTGGAGTTGAGCACTGCTGTGATCAGGACATTTGTGGCCTCAAATTTCCTGTCTAAACATGGGCTAGGGCTTGAGCTGGTCTTTTAATAAAACCCCATCAGCAAGAACACTTAGTCTGGAGAGAAAGACCTGAGTCAGGTTCTCACGTCTGGCTGAGTGGGGTGAAACACGTGCCTCCTCTTTCTGAGGAGAAATGATCTAACCACACACTGATCATCTGTGCTGTTTGGGGAGTCTTACTCTCGATGTCTCTCACTCAAGCTGTGCTATCCTGAAGTTTTGAGCCAATTAGACAGTAAAGCAGATGGTGCCTGACTTTTCAGCCCTGTGGTGAGGACATGCCATGGACAAGGGGCATCCTGCAGTCTGCTTTTCTCTCTCTGCAGCCATTCTGCTTCAAATAGCCACGGCAGAGAAGATGGAACCTACCCCACCATGGATAGCATTCCCCACTGGACTGATGTCACTTGGGAGGCCCAGGTGGGTGTAGTGACACCCTGCATCTTCCCCCGTTGCCGAGGTGTCCTCAGCAGCAGCCTCGTGTGCCCACAGAGCAATCAGGATTTGGGTTCAGGGGGTGCTTTTGTGATTACAATCAAGGCAGTCTCATTTTAAAACTTTGTGCAGCTCTGTCGGTTTCATTTTATTTACACTTTGTTCTCATTATCTGGGCAAGTTACTGTACAGTCAAAGCCAAAAAAATAAACCAAGGAAGATAAGAGGCTGAATGAACATTATGATCATTCATGTGCTCCTTTCATGGCAAGGCACATGTGAAGTAGGTGAGAGGACAAATGATAAGCACAGTGAAAGCTGCAGTGGCAGCCTTGTTTTAATCTTCTGTAGGTTGCAATCTGTGCCATTCAGTGTTTTCATTTGAAATGGTATTTATGTAGGAATCAATGTTTAATAACTAGAAATGTGCATTTGTAATTATAATTTACATATTTACCAGACAGATTGAAGAGCTGTTTAAAGTATCATAAATTATATTAAATTCCAGAGTATTCTTTATATCTATATGCACAGTTCCAAGGGAAATCAATAGGAACAGCTGTTTTTTATAGGGAGTGTGTGTATGTGTTTGTGTTTTTGTATTCATGTGTAGTAGCATAATTAATTCCATAATGTGTCCAAAATATTTGTAACTTAGCACGGTAAAAATACATATATTCTCTCTCTTGCTTCCTCTCATCCTTGGTGTTCACCTGGAAGACAACAAGGACACAAACCATAATTACATTAGTCCACCCGAGGGGAGCATACACCTTCAGCAAGTAATTCCTAGACTTTCTTCCAAGTTATTTCAAGAGGAGAGTTTTGTATGCCAGTGTGACTAAATGCTGATTTTTCATAGTCTCTGGGGGCTAAATTTATCTCTCATTGAATTCAATGGGAATCTTTCCACTGACGTAAATAACACTTGGATCAGGTCTTGGTACTTCCATCAGTGATCATTTTTTTACGTGTAAAGACATCGATGAAGTTCAGAATGAGCCTGTAACTGATCTCAAACAAAATCTGGGATGCTTTCACAAGGTGGAAAGGGTGGGGAGAGGGAAGTGAAGGGTGGGATCTGTGAACATGTAGCTTTTCTTGCCATTAAATGGATGGGACAATAAAGGCACTTTAAGGAGATGTAATTTACATTTGCCTGAGGACAGTTGATATACCTGACCTATCATTTTGCTTGTTCAGTGAAAGCAGTGAGTTTGCTTATATCAGTCTGGTTTAAGATGTGATTCTTCCATATGCGGGACCTCTTTTTCTTGTTGTTTATTACCTGGATGTATCCAAGGAGATAAGAAATTTTAATTGCAGGTTATTGTGCTTGGCCAGCTTCTAGGCTGGTGCACAAAGTCCATCTGATTAAAAAAAGCCTTGAAAATCTTCAGCAAAAGGGAATTGAAGATATACATGACTGGGCCAGTGTCAGGGCTGTCTCTCAGCTAGAGAGAAGGGATGTTTGTATAATTTGCCCCTCCATTTCTGAAACACTGTCTATAATAATGACTGACAACCTTCTGGTACTTTAATTTAGTAAAGTTGCTCTAAAATCCGTGGTAATGTTGTGCACCAGAATCTGGTCCTGAAATGTGCGTGTTGCACCCAGTGGTAATTTTGTTATCAGTGCCTCTATCTCATTAAGGGAGAAACAAAAAGGAAAATGACAGAAGGCAAAAGAGAAATTGAAAATGACTCATTTAAATGTAGGAAGCTTCCAGGCAGAACCAGAAGGACCAATGGGAGAAAAATTTCTGGGAAAAAAGGAACAGAAAAAAGGGGGTGATGAAATCCAAGGATACAGGGAGGGAAAAGAGAGAAGTGTGAAGAGTAGAAACAGGGAAGTGGCAAAAGAAAAGGAGAAGCTGCTCTTTTAAAGAAATGGGAAAGGTGACTTACAGAAACAAAGCAAAAGAGAATAGGGAATGGGATTTTAAAAGGAGAGAATAAATGAAGAGTAAATGGATTTAGAGGGATTGTGACGGGAAAAGGCAGTAAGGAAAGAAAGGTAAGCTGAGGAGAGAAAAACAAGGAACAAATTAATTTTATCTTCAGTGTTGAATAAAAGCGGTTAAAACAGAGCACTTATTTCCCTCCACAAAATACATACCCATCTGCTTGAGAGGTATTAAATATAAGAGAGTAGTAGGGTTTGCAATACAGTCTCAGTGAGAGTCAGTCCTCTAACCCTGTGGTTTTTAACTCCCATTTTTGGACCTTTTAGGTCCATAGAGATCCAACCATTCCAGAATTAATTTTGTCCTTGCTACAGGACAGGTTTGGAGGTTTTTTATTCACTTTTTGGAGAAATCCTTGGAAGTAGCCCACAGGTGCCCAAAGAATCCCCAGATGGCAGCTGAAAAACTCTGGGCTGGGTGGAGATGGCTGATGCTACTTCTACCGCTGATTGCTCCCATAGTTCAAGCAGTAGCAACCTACATGCTGGAAAAACTAGTCCCAAGTTTCAGCCCTGGTGTTAGTCCAGTCAGATGGGAAAATTATCTCAAAATTAGTGCATGTTTTGGTGAACAGGGGAGTCTTACCACATAGATTCCGACCTGAATGTACCACATAGCAAAAATTATGATGAAGGTTAGTTCCTATTGCAGAAGTGAGAATAATATTTTAGGCAGAGTCAGAAAACCTGATTCTGTGCTGATTTTACCACATGATAACTCTGAATTATGGAAACCTCTTTCTCTTATATGTGCTGTGCAGGGAAATATATGTCTTGTCAGGGTTACAGTAATTTCAAAACTTAAAACAATTCAAACCACAAAACACACAGAGAGGCAGGTTTTACTCATGTTATCACTGCACATTTGATTTATTTACATCTGATTATATTTTCAACTGACCGAACAGGTTTAATGGAACTGCTTGACCATAAACGAACATAGGATCTGGATGGGACATGGAGATTTTAATTGTGTTGCTCTGACTGATGTCCTGCAGCGGCATAAATGTTAGGACAGGAGAAAGCTTCTGCTGTGAGATCAGGAGTCTGTTCCCCTGTACGATGGTGTCTATAGCTATTTATAGTAATGAGACAGCCATATTTTAGTTTTAATCAAATACCCACAGTGCGTGAAGTAGTGTCAAGGGATGTGGAGGCAGGACTTTCTCAGAAAGAGGTAAAGGAAAGAATTCTTTTCTCTGTACTGGAGACTCCTGAAGGGCTGCAAGGACCACACCGTGGGGTGGTATCCAGCCTGATTTCTCTGCAGTGGGAAAAGAACCCAGTACATGTCAGTCTGGGTGATGAGCTGCTGTACCTGGCTTAAGGGAAAACAGAAATTAAGAACATGGATGTTACCTGTGTTTAAAAAATGCTGTTTCAGGGGAACTGTTCCCTGCAGTTTGTGACAAAAGAGAGAAATGGATTGGAAAAGGACCAGTAAATGTTCAAGGGGAGGCAAATGAAAGATATTTTATGAGATGGAAAATTAAACTGGCAAGAACATCAGAGCATCTGGTGGCTGTACTGGGTTTTACTTTAACTTCCTGCTAGTCTTAATTATTAATTTTTATTTTTTATTTTTTTTTAACTGGAGTGTGATCCTATGTCTTTACTGAGATTAATTTAGCTTTGGTTTCAAAAGGGATCAGGACAAAACCAACACAACACAGTGGAGCTGGGCTTACTTTTCATTGTGGTTTCATTTTCTTTTTTCACTGAAGAATTTCAAGCCAGGACATGTCTCAGTGGCCTAATCACAAATGCGCACAGGCACAGTTTCTGTGTTTGCTTTGCAGGGAGGAGCTGGCTCACTTCAGGAGAAGTTCAAGAATGAACACAACTGATTTGCTGTCAGTTTTTAGTGCTGGCTGCAGCTCCTGGGCAGTAATGGGACCAGCAGTGGTGAGGCAGCATTGTGTAGCAAAGAAGTAGATGTCAGAGACCATCAACAACTGGATAACAACACTTGGATTTCCAAGGTACTTCTACCCACATGGAAGGAGAGAGCTGCTTTTTTTCCATTATTCTGCAACACTGCTCTGCTTAGCTGAAAATACTCTAAATACATTCCCACTGCTGATACAGCTACCTAAATAAGGGCAGACAATTGCTAAATTTCTGTCATAGTTACAACAGGCACCTGTCCTTGGCCGCTAAAACCGATGTTGCTAACACATCTCCACAGTAACTTCATGCTTAAAATTTTCCAACCAACTATCTTTTGGGAAGAAATTTTCCACATTTGGCTTCTGCTTGAGAGGAAATTTTTTTCCTTCTAGGCTTGAGAAAAACGATGCCAGCTGTCCTTGAGCACAGCATGAATTATAAAATTATGCCTCTGAAGTAAAAAGAACTCTTAGGCTGTACCAAGGTGAAATAAAAAGCTTGCTCTAGACCCTTCTGAAGAGCAAAGTTTTTGCCTGGCATTATACTTGACATTGATTTACTTAGATTAATAAAAATACAGCAATAAATATGTTTTGATAGAGCTAAGAATGATTTATCTATAGGTTAGCGGAAAATAAAAGCTTGCAGCTCACAGAAGCTGTAAATGGAGAGCTGCCAGGTAGGTCAGAGGAGTTCGCTCCTGCCCTCACAAAGTGCACTTCATTGTTTGCAGAGAACAGGGTGCGACTGCACCTTCCACAGGAGGGAAGCCGACGCCACTGCTCCAGACTCCCTCCCTTCCCCACCAGATCAGTATTTTTCTTTCAAGAGCAGGCAACTAAATGCGAAATAGGACTGCTAATTTTGCAAAGTTGCTGGCACTGGGACATTTAAAAAGCTAAGTTTACTACTCCTGTCTGTGTGGCCAATATGTAAATATGTATGTATGTATATATATACACACATATGTATAAATACATATATATGTATACACACACACATATATATCCAGGCAACCACATTCACACAGAAGGGAGATACAGAGGGACTTTCAAACTATTAGAAATCTATATCCTTGACAAAATGCTCCAAGTAATTAAAATATCCCAGAATATACCACTCGAGCCATGTTACCTATTATCAAAACTGACATGTTGAACATTATAAAATTAATCACCATTTGGAGCAATTGATTGGGATCTACATTTCATATATGAAGGTATACATTTTATGTTGGTTTAGTTACAGTAGTCTCGAGCATGAAATGTCCTGGTCTTTCCATGCCAAGTATAGAGATTTGAAGACTGTCTTAAGAACAAGTTTGCATGTATTATACGTGAAATATTATTGTACTGGATAATCCCGTGCATCTGTCTTTGTAAGCTTTCTGTGTCTCCCCTGGGTAAACGTTTTTATGGTGGTTTGTTTTTTTTTTCTTTAGCATCTTATCTTCTAGCACTTTGAAGGCTGTTAGAAGGTAATTTCTGTCTGTTAACAAACCAGGGGGAAAAAAAGAACTAAACAAAAACCCCTTCACCACAGCCACAACCGTATTTCCCTCTCTGCTGTAGGAACTCCCTGTTTTTTTCATGAGATCATAAGGAAATAGCGTGCTGCTGTGTTTTAAGAAAAGTTTAAAAAATACCCCAACAAAACAAACAAAACCCCCAAACCGTATTATTTTTAGCTTTCTATAATTTCATTAAACGGGCCTTTCCTCCTCAGAGTAAAAACCGAAGCCTTCTTCTTTATGTGAAATGAACTTTTAGCTGTCATCTAAAGTAGCGGGGGGAGGAGGGGGGAGGATGGTAGGAACGGGG
>VZTI01003154.1:2045987-2077364 GCA_013397865.1 Struthidea cinerea
GGGGGCACGGCACCGGCACCGGCACCGGCACCCCTAGAGCGGCGGGATGCCCGAGCGGCGCGGCCGCGCCCGGAGCTCGGGGCAGCCGGCGGCGGCACCGCGGGGACGGGGACGGGGGAGCTGGAGCGGGACCGCCCAGGGGATGACAAACCCGCACTGCCGCGGAGAGAGTTATCTGCGATATTCCCGTAAACCGAGGGGGAACTTTTCGTGACAGCCAGGGATATTCACTTTCCTTTCTGTCTCGGTGTCTTGACCTGAAGTAGATCAGTTGCTAAACTGTTGCCTAAGCAAATCAGGCGTGACACAACAGCCAATTTGTTTCAGAGAACGAGTTTCCTGTTGGAAATCAATTCTCCTCCTAGTAACAGCACTTGAGAAGCTGGAAGGCGGCAGAAAATGGTTCGGGAGCGATGTGGGATGTCAGAAAGCTTAAGGTCAACTAGCGTGCACAGAGGTTGTGAACTGTAATTGCTCTTAATGCTGTTTAAGATTAACCTCAGTGGTTATCAGGGTTTATTGCATCAGCACCAGGGGAAAAGGAATTCGTATGAAGAAATAAAACCAAGAAGCACAGTCAGCCGTCTGCTGTTAAGCAAGAAAAAACTGAAAGTAGTCACTTTCAATATTAATATTAAACAAGAATATCCTTAAATAATGAAAGTGCACAGCTAGGAAGCATGTTCCAATTTTAAAATCTTGGCAGATGAGATGTAAAAGCTCACTGTAGATGAAAAGAATGGTCTGCAAAACAACAAAAAAAAGCAGGGGGAGAACGAATGAATAGACTTGTTTGAATCTACCTGAATTGGGAGGGTACCATGAATTGTAAAACTGTTATTTTTGGAGAATTCCAAAAGTAAGGTTAAAGTAACGAAGCATTAACTCAGCCCGGGAACAAGCCGTGCCGGTAGCAGTGCGGGGCTGAGAAGTGTTCAGCACCTCCAGTGGCAGTAACTCCAGAACAGGTCCACGTGCGTGCTCTATCGAAGTAAACAGAGATTGTATGAGAAAGGCCACGGTGGAACCACGCTTTAAGTCTTGATATTCTTACTCCTACTGTCTCCCCAGCCTTTACAAACCCAGAGGAAATGAGATAATGCTCTGGATGGCTTAAACACAGAGGGACAATTTGTACAAAAATTGGGACAAGGAAGGGCAACTTGTTGCATTTTTTAAAATTGTAAACTCTAGTTTTCCTATTTATAAAACATTTCTAAAAGCAGATTTTTTCCTCAGAAACTGGAAAACATCTACCTTGCTGTTATGAAAAGGGAACATATTCAGCTTACTGAGGAGCTTTGATATAAGGCTGATTATTTCTGTTATTTGTATGGTGGTGGCTCCTAACAATCCCACAGGCAGACTGGAAGCTGCCCTACCAGGCACGGTTCAGGAGCCCTGCCCCAGGAAAGAGCCCCAGAAAAGCTAACCAGAGGCAAACAGCCTCTGCAAAATGGGACAGCTCGCAGCAGAAATCCTTACAGAAGCCTCAGCCCCCTGGTGGGCCTTCCCTCCCCGGCCAGAGGTGCCTTGCAGGATGATTGGAAGGGCAATGAGCTGTCCGGGGAGGAGAGCAGCAAGTTTCTACGGTCAAGAGCACTTTCTCCTGCTCTGGGCACCCAAGCACTTCTCTTTTTCACATTAGTGACAGGTGGGTGAGGGGACCTGAAGCCATTATAGTAGGGTTTTGTTGGTGCTTGTGGTACACTTAGCACTAACTACTAAAAATCCACAATTAACACAATTTCTCAGGCACATTCTTGATTTCCTCTGGTGCTGCTGCTGACCTTAATTAAAAGTTCACCTAAACGGAAAAATAATTGAATAAACCACCAGAGCTTGAAAATTATTAGCCCAACTAATTATTTTGGAGGCTGGAAAAACAGTTTTACTGTTACTTTAAGATTCCTGGTTGGATTGAATTATACAGAATTAACTTTGTTGAATGAAGCCGTCACCAGCATTCAAGGAGACTGAGTCAGTGAAAATAACTGAAATTTCTGCTGGCAGTGAGGGGTTCAGTGTCACCTGGAATTAGCCTGTTTAAATTAGTTGAATAGTTGTATATTGGTAAATGGTAAATAATACTGGGAGGACTTCAGCTGGAAATTAATAGGGCCATTTCTGACTTGCTGGAAAAGAGTAACTGCTAGCTTTCTGAGATTATAGGATTAAACTGTATCAGTACTTTAAATGTGACTCATGAGCAGGGGCTTTCTGAAGAGAATTACATAAATTTCCCAAGGTCTTTCTGAATAACAAATTGTTCCAAATAATTTCCCCATCTTGAATAACTACGGGTGAAATCCTGGCCCCATTGAGGTCAACAGAAAAAGTCCTTTTGATTTCACTGGGGTCAGGATTTCACCCTGAGACTCTGGGAAATGTTCAGCTCCTCTGTGGTGACTGGGTGAGGAAGAAGTGAGGAAGACTCTGCAGTTGGATGTGGTATTTTCTAGGAACAGGCAATTCACTCTCCTCTGATTTTTGTGTTTACGTCACTTAGCGATGAAGCCGGTTCTATTCTCATTTGCACCAGTGTGGATTTACAGTGTATTTTTAGATATCTCTGAGCAAATTCTATCTTCTTGTCAAGGCACATGACCCCAGACATTTCTTGCTGGGTTCCAGAAGTAACGTACAGGGAACTGTGCAGTTCTGGGTGTACCATGTGGAAATTTAGCTTACCCACACTGCTACCCTGGGGCAACTGTTTGCTTACCTGCACTAAGTTAATTACAACTGACTTTTCTGTAATTATTGTGGTTCTAATCCAGAGTAGATAACACATACTGTAATTATCCATACAGCTATTAAAAAAAACCAAAACAAAATCTACACACCAAAGAAAGCTGGAAAACCAACGTAGTAAAATCCAATTTAACCCGAGTCGCTTTATGAACAAGGGAAGTATTACAATCTGTTTTCCTGTGGATTTGCACCTTTTGTCCTTTGGACCACACACAAAAGGCACTCAGTTTCCTTCCAGAACGTTTTCTTCCCTCTTATCTCACCTCAGCTGGGTTAGAGATGGGCTGTGGCTTGCAGGGATATGTGCATCAGCTAGCCCACTGAGTTTGGATGACTGACCGCGAGTTTTGCCTCTTTCTCCCTCCGTGGAGCCACCACTTTTCACAAAGCACATAGGACCTCTCTCCCTTCAAAATTGGCTAAAAAAAAATAAGAATGACTAAAATGAGAGAAGTAGAGAGCACTGTTGGATAGGTTTGTTTTCTTCAGAAATCTACTAGAAATTAGGTTTCTCCATGGGTTTACATTTGCATAATTCCCCTAAAGTCTCTTCAATCACACTGTTTTATGTCAGCAGAAGATCCTGCCATAAATATTTAAGAATTTCAAGCCTCTCGTAGAGGGCACATAAGGACAGTTTCAAATTTTACAAGAGCAAAGGAATTAAACAAACAGCTTCACATTTTTCATGAGTCGATCCCTCCAACTCAGCCTGTGCTGTGGAGCCCCAGAGCATGTAAAGACTTTTGCCTTTGTGCCAGCTCTTATCATTAACTATTTTTCAGGAGTTTATAGGCAGAGCTACAACTGTGTGTAAAATTGAGTGTGATAATTTTGTGACAGATCCTCTTGTGGTTAGAGAGTTTCAGCTTCTTAGTAGAACACATTGAGCTAAGTGTAGCTGAGATCAAGGTATGCTCTGTCCATTTGAAACTGGAATTTGTGGTAATATAGCTCTGAAGATGAAGATACTCTTACTCTCCTTCTATGCTTTAAATAGTAAGACTACTTATTTGCTTTCTGAGTTCTGTTCTTATTTTCTTTCTTTTCCTATTCTCTCAGTTCACATTTGCCACATACTACCAGTTTAAAACTTAACAGTATACACACTTGCACACAATTTTTTTCAAATATTAAGTTTCAGAAAGACCTAGAAATCATGCCATGTGCTGATACTATTCTTCCTTTAAATACTAACTCTGAATTAACACAGAGTTGAGGGGGTTTTGAGTGTCCAAATTCTTAACTGCTTGTCTCTGTTGACAGATTGGGGTAGACTAGGAATGGGGACTGCAGCAATATAAGAACTACAGTATTATTCACAGTACGAAATATACCTCTAAGAGATATTATTTGCTTTTCTAAAGTTGTTGAAAGACTTTTATCATTATCTCTTTTTATCTTTCAGCAAAATGATGGTCCAACACTCAGGCCAGGTATCTGCATTAGAAGTCAGCGCCTCCGCAATTGTTCCCACTTTGTCCCCTGCAGGGTCACTGGGGTTTGATGATTTTACAAATTTAACCCCCCTGGTGAAAGAGGAGCTGAGGTTTGCCATTCAGAACAAGCGTCAGTTCCACAGGATGTCTTCCACATTGGACACAGTGACAGTTTCTGAAAGGCCGGTTGAAACATCAATGATGAAAACAGAGGTAGGGCTCTTTAAATAGAATTTTGGTGTGAATGATTAATTCTCTAACAAAGTTTTGCCAAAAGACCAGTAATTGTATCAACTATAGACAACCCTCTGTACCATACTCATTTCCTTTAAGCCAACTGCTTGGCTCTCTGTTGAGTTCTTCAGGGACACCCTCGGGTATTTCTCATAGTTGGATATTTTATTTTCAATTGTGGACTACAGACAATGTTTAACAGTGATTAGAGCAAGTGCTAATCTGGTTTCCCTGCCTAGTGGTGGCTGAACTTGGAATAAGTCACTGCTGAAGTTCTGTTTCCCTGAGGACAGCAGAACCTACAGGGGTTAGACTAAGACATGGATCTGCTCTGTCCACGCTATATTTTTGCTTAAAGATGATACTATCAATGAAAAACATTACTCTTTGAAAGTGGAGAAATAGCTTTGGTTAAGGAAAGAGTTACACCTTGGTCTGAGCCTCCACAGGAAACAGAAGGAAGTGTGTTAATACTCCCTTTCTGGTGCTGCCTTTAATTCACTCACTCTTGCTGCCTCACTCATGACACATCCTCCACTCTGCTCCCTGTGCCCCTCCTCCTTTTCCTCCCTGGGAAATGGAGGAGAGATGGAGCCGTGGGAGTCAGCCTGGGGAGACATTCAGCAAGTGGTCTGAGTACCACTGATTTAAGATGAGCCATCATATAGATTACACACAACCCAACTCCAGTCAGGTTTTTATTGACAATTCTAATGAAGTTACTACCCTTGTACTGTATGGCAAACGAGGTCAGAATCACATTTTTGTGTGACTCATGATGTGAGCACTGACGGCACTCTCCATGTTGATTTCAAAAACCCAGAAGTTATTGAAATACAGGTCCCCTATTTACAACATCTTATGGATTGTGTGTATCTGTTTTTGTGGGACAGTTCTCCCCTGAAGAGGATGAAAGGAAAAAGAGAAGAAGGGAAAGGAATAAAATTGCTGCAGCAAAGTGCCGAAACAAAAAGAAGGAAAAAACAGAATGTTTGCAAAAAGTAAGTGACTGGCTAGAATTCTTAATCTGTCATCCTGCCAGGATCCAAACAGATAGCACAGCTTACTGTCATAGTAGGAAATACAGGAAGATGTCACCCACAACTCTGTAAACCCTTCAAAACATTAGTTATAAAAAATAAACATGCCATATATTAAATCCAAACCTGGTTGAAACTGGCATAAAGTGAAAGCGTGGTAGGAGTGGAAAGAGATTACTGTTTCAGTGACCAATCTTGTCTGTGGGGATAATGTTAATTTAAATGTGTACACTGAACACAAAAAGAAGTAAAATCATATTTCATAAAATATTCACTGTGAACAGCCTGCAAACACTTACAAGTAATTTCTGGCTTCTTTATGAATAGAGTGGTATGGTAGCTTGAATTCTCTGTCCTAGAACCCCAGTCACACCTTCACCTCCTGTGCTGTGATAAACAACCATATTTCAGCAGCACCAGGCTTGTGTGTAGGTATAGAGGCCTGGACATTCCTATATCTAGGAGCAGGGAAAAAAAGCTGTGTTTGTACTTTGTTAGCTTAACATGTATTTACAGATATGTGACCTGATGTTCCAGGGAGTTAAGAGGCAGCGTAGATAATTTTGGGTCAATTTTTGACCCAAAAATCTCAGAATATTTTTGCAGAAGATAGCAATAATTTCTTTGGGTATCTATACTGTGAGTGAATAAATGTTTGAATTTGGCTTTTCAGCTTCCATTACATTCTCTAGAAGCCAAAGGAGGTAACTCTCAGTCTGGTTTTCAGGTTATTACTGACTGGGGAATGTATAGTTTCATCATTACAGCACATAAAATGCATGTGATTCCTTTCTCTGCCAGCCATATGCTTTCCCACCAATAAAAGACCCTCAACTATCAGAAAAAAGCTGTGACTATTTGAACTTCCCAGTGTAAAAGTTGTGTCTGTCCTTTGTGCTAGGAATCAGAGAAGCTGGAAACGATCAATGCGGAATTGAAAGCCCAGATCGAGGAGCTGAAGAACGAGAAGCAGCACTTGATATACATGCTAAATCTGCACAGGCCCACGTGTATAGTCCGTGCACAGAACGGAAGGACACCTGAAGATGAAAGAAATCTTTTTATTCAACAGATCAAAGAAGGCACATTGCAAGGTTAAGTGATACGGCAAACATGGAAATATTTATAACGTTTTTAACAGCTACCAGAATCCATGGGGGAGTCTGACATAATGTGTAGGATTCTATTAGTCAAGAGCCTTTAGGAAGGGCAGATTGCTTTCGTAAGTGGAAAGAATCATTTTGGCTTGACAGCGATTCTTGCCCTTGGAAGATCTGGTCTCAATCAAATTGAAGAGCCTTCTGCCTCAAATATAGGGTTTGCACCTGTCATACTTGCTGTTCCTAGGAGCTACAGACAACAGCTTCTGAAGTTTTAGCTCTCTGCTAGTATACAGTATCTGCACTCACGAGGTTTGTGCTAGAACACTATGACTTCCAGTGATGCACGTGGTACAGACAGCTGTGCTGGATGGACACTACTTTTCCTTGTTGCTGGTAGGGAAAGAAGACCGAGTATTTTTGAATTTCCAGGAGGATGGTTTCTGGCAGAATGTACTGATGTGTAATGTTGCATTCTAACCTAACACACACACACACACAAAAAGCCCCTGTAGTTCCAACTAAGCTTTGTCATTTTTTTCTCAACACTCGTGGGTTTTTTCTGTGACTCATCTCAGTGACTGAATTTGAAGAGTCTAGTAAGTGTGACAAACAAATGTTTCTTGCAAAACATCTATGTAGCCTAGCTTGTATTTTATGAGCTATCACCCCAGATACTACCCCTTGGGGACTACAATTTTTCCTTGAATTGCTGAAGAGTAGCTTGTAACATCACTTAGTGGCTTGGTGAATTGGATCCACTGGAAAGAGGAACCTAACCGTGCAGAGGTATTGACAGAGGTTTTGCTCAAGTAAAGAACCGCAGGAGTGAAGCCCAGACTCCTGAACCTTGAAGAAAATAAATATTCTTTTAATTCATCTAACATCTAATCCTACAAGCCTTAATTTGCGCTATTACCCCTCAGTCACAGAAGAGGTTCCATGAACTTCAGTGGGTCTGCTCATGCAGATAGCTCTTACAGGCATAAGAGCTTGACAAAGCTTTTTCCATACTGGTCAGAATTACGTCCTTTTGCCAGGTGATTCAGAGGGAAAAATTATGATTGCAGCTACTTTTGTTTTATATTTGAGTGGCAACTACAGTCAATCAAAAGTGTTACTTAGAATCTAAAGGAGGCAAGGGTTTTAATGCAGTGAATAATTGTTTTTATCTTTTATTAAATACTAACCTTGGATGTTTTTGAACTGGTAGAAGAGCTGCTGGATGAAACAGTTGGAGCTATGAGTGTTTAAATTCTGATGTTTCTGTGAAATCCTCAGATTGTTTATTTCTATAAAATATAACCTTACAATTTTTTGTAAAAGAAAATATTATCCTTATTTATCACTAATATCATAATGAGTAGCGTTAATAAATACTGCGAGCAAGATAAAACTGAGAACACAAGTGTTGCGCTGTCTTTTTACTTTTATCTCTTGGTGTTTAATATTATATATTCCTAAACTTCACCAGTTGTATTTGAGACACCACTTTTAAAAACACTTACCCTTCATCTTTTTTGAAGATGAGACACTCAGCGTCTTGAATTATTGGGTGCAGATATTGTACCTTCCAAAATTCTGTATCTCCATCAGTGGTGTCTGACTGTTCAATGTCACAATTTAAGCAAAGCAGAATACAAGTGGAGCTTACAGTGCATAATATTTTACACCAGTTCCGCTGTGTTGAAATTGTGTGTTTGTTCTAAAGGCTAAACTTGAAGATACCTCAGCCATGAGCTTCTTACCCTGCAAGTCTCACATGAGTCCATCACATATTGTACCTGGTCCTTATAATGATTGTTATATTCTGCAACAGAACTACTTAGTACCATTTCCTAAGGTCTGGATATATTGTAATGTCCTATATCACGTGTTAAAGGTATGACTTCATGTATCTGAAAAGTGAATGTATTACAAAGATGACATACTAGGTCCAATTCTGTCTTAAGAATCCATGATCTTTCTGTATATTGGAAGGAGGTTCCGTTGACTTCAGTGAGAGTTTTGTTCATGTCCTGTAAGCAGAGTTTGGAGCCTCGGTGGCAACTTCTCTGGCTCAAAGGGCAAGTGCTGCATGTAATTGGGCCAGCTGTTTACCAGTCAACAGATACACATGAAGCGTGCTACAATAAACTTGTCGAACAATGTTCATTATTTGACTTCTGTAATGTGGAATACAAAACCAAGGCATCATCCTGGTATCATACACCTTGGCTTTGCTTTTTGCCTCTCAAATACCAGCAGACAAGGCTGTTTGTCTCGTAATTGATTATAAAGTGTTACCACAGAGACTATAGTGACAGAATTCATTCTCCCTTAGGGAATTTGTATGGTTGCTTTTAACCATATCACCGGTGACGCAGGCGTCATGCTTTTGTTGCTTGATCTTATTTACTCGGCATGCCAAATGTTAATATGGTACCACTACTATTGTCAGAAGATAATCTATTTTTATTTCTTTACATGTGCAGTCATAGCTGCTCTGTATTGCTTTTGTATGTGTGTGTGTGTGTGTGTGCGTGCTCCTGCACGCTGCTCTGGAAATGATGGTACTCAGGGTCACTTCACTGTGCCCAGGAAGAGTGTTTGAACAGCTAGACAGGAATGGTATGTTGCATGAGTTTTCTCAGAGTGTACTTTATTCAGGAGAGCCCTTGAAATGCATTAAAAAGCAGTTTGTTTTCTATTCTCAAGTTTGTTTTGATACTTTAATAAAAAAGAATTAATATATATTTATTCATGTGTCATTTAATTTGTTCTACGTTTCAAGGTCCAAGAACAACCTCACTTTCTTAAAACAACACTGAGATATTAAAAAGCAAACACTCTTTACGGGTTTGCAACAATAAGCATCTTATAAAGTGAAACTGGTAGTGTTCACTGCTTGTTAAGGTGTGAACAAAATTTTGTTATTACAAGGCTGATTGTGAATTCCAGGCTAACTTCTTATTTGTGGCCTAGAGCTTAGATTAAAGGAGTGGAAAATAGAACTCCTAAACCTTTCCTAAACTTGCAATCAACCAGCTGTTAGTTATTTCGACTTTCTGATTCCCTAATGAGTTTAATGCTTTTGCTACTGTGAAGCTTTAATATTTCTAGATTGCTTTCTATAATTACATGGCAGATACTAAAGAAGTATGGCATGAGATCAGGGCTTTGGTTTTTTTCTCTGTGTCTGTGTATTGGTGTGTCTGGGGAGAAACATGAGGAAAGATGAACAAAATGTTCCCTCCTGCTTTTCCAAAACTGAGTATCTACACACCCAGACAGAAGTCCCTGTGTTTTGACAGCCGGTGATGTGGACAAAAACTTTTGGCTTTGATCCATTGCAAGCAGTCATAACTTGTAATACACAGGCCAGATAGAAGGCCAGGAGCTCCAGGGATCAGGAAATCCATTGCTCTATTGCAAAATCCAGTTAAAAATATCACCTGGATGGAAGATCTAGGCTACTATGAGCTTGGCAATGTTGGAGACTGACTATCCTTATTGGTCCATCCATTTACGGTTGTGCAGCCCCCATAAGTACATTCACCCTTGCATGCCTTCTCCTACAGCTGCTATCAAACTTTGCTTTTGAATACCCAGTTCAACACTAAATTGGCAAATTTTAAAATCATCTGCCTGGCCTGGTTTAGAAAACCTTGTCAACAAAATTAGGGCTATGATTTCCTGAACTGATATCGTATAATACATTTTTTAAATTATATGAGTTGAAACCATGAAACCACCATCCATCTCTGACACATTCCTAATAGCATAGTTGGTATTCCTTGAGCAGTTTTATGTCATACCTTCTCCTCAGGTCTCGTTCTAGATGCTAAATCTCTGTTTACATGCCCATGTAGACCTTAAAGCATACTGGGCTTTACACTGTACTTTGACAAGGAGAATCTTCTATTTCTTTTATTGTTTCTCCCTGATATAGATGAATAAATAGCAATTTTGAAGGTCAGTAGAGACAATGACTTATACAAGGCTGGAAATGTCTAATGAAACTGAGTGGCAACAAATTTAAATTTACAATAACTTTTTACCTGTGCCCATTAGGATTTGAAGTTATTTATTAAAGGGATAGTTTTGCTAAAGAAACCTGATGATTCATAGTAATGAAAATAAAAGCGTACAATTGTTTCTCAGCAGCAAAAGAGTTTTGAAAACAGAATCTACTTTGTCTTAGGAGATTCTCAAATCCAGGATGATTGTATCTCACGTCCACTTTCCTTGGCGGCTTTGGTTTCCCTGCCTCCTTCCCTTCAGCACAGTTCTGGTCTAGGTGCAAGTCTCACTCACGCTGGCCATTGCCACGTTTCCATGTTTGCCCAGTGCCCCCAGCTGGAAACCCTGAGAATCATCCCGGGATTAAATGTGCAATAATGTTAATTAACACAATTACTTTCTAGTAGTCTTCATTAGTTTGTAATGACACCAATATAATATTTTCATTTCTATAATAGATGCCATCCCTTTTTAAGTGTAGTTAAGATAATGAGTGACAATATTTTCTTAAAATCCTGTTGTTTAAAATTCATTTCCTTAATGGACACTCTGAATCAGAACTGCTGACTCTAGGGTAAAAAATAGTTATTTGCTAATTTTCAGTGCTATTAGATCTTCAAAGCCATCACAGTCAAAAAGAGAATACACTGGAATCTATTCTTAATACAGCATCAACTGGCTGCAAATATTTACTCTTACTGACAGTGATCCATGAACCAAAAAAACCTGCAACCTAATGATTTTCAGACTCCCATGTGAGTGTACTACAGCTGACACTCAGAAAAAATTATTAGATCTATGAATAGAAAATGGGAACAAACTGAGAATTAAAGCTGGAATACTTATCCTCTTTTGAGAATTTAACATCTTTATATTTGTAAACTCTGCCGAAATAGTGGGTGCACAACCATGCCCACTTAGTGGGAATGCCCACGCAGCAAATAGCAGCATGGAATAGCAATATTTTATATAAACTAGCTCAGTGCTGGGAACATCCCAGTGATGACAGCAAGAATCTCAGCACAGGCTGATTGATGCCAGCGGGAGGATGAGCTCTCCGTGCGGCCGGAGCTCGGGCTGCTGCTGGCATCTGAGGTGGCTCATCAGAGCCAGCTCGGGTCTCGTTTTGTTCCCCAGGTTAGCATGTCACGTAGCTGCCTGCATTCCAGCTGAACAGCTCCACCAGCTCACTCCAAGGGCCCACCCAGCCCAGTTCTCCTTCTACAGCTCTGATCAAAAGCAGCTGTCCAAGGAAGAATAAGAACAGGGCAAGTATGCTTCCCCTGGGTGCTTTCCCACACCAACTATTTTCAGCTGGTGAGTCACACAAGCTTTCCATGAATTCTTTAGGTAGTACCCTTCCACAAATCTTTCTGTCAAGTGTTTGACCAGTTTCTCATCCACAGTACCAGCATCCGCAGTAACCTCTGGCAGCAAGTTCCATAGGGCTATCACCACTTAGAAGAAGAAAACAGGTCCTTTTTGATTGACTTTGTTCCCAGTAACTCTACTTGCCCTAGCCTATGCAGTGTGTTTTTTTTATTTTTTTTATTTTTTTGTTTTCCGTTGGCAGCCATTTTACATCCTTGATTATTCCTGTTACCCAGTTTTCCTGGGAAAATTGTGGCTTTTCTCAACATAAAAGAAACCCTTTCCATAACCCTTTCCTCACCCTTTAACGTAAAAGAACTGTAACTACATGTAGTATTCAAGTTGTGGTCAAGCCATGGATTGATGCAGAAGGATCTTGATGTTCACTGTCCCTTTCCTAAGGACCCTAGAAATGAGGTTTGCAGTTTTGGTGACGGCCAAGCATTAGGTCTCACACAATCCAACAATCTATCATAATCCCAAGACCTCCTTCCTGAGCAGCAATGGTAAACTCAAGCCCAGCATATCACAGATGATACCAGGATTGATTTTTCCCATATATACTACCTCATGTTTGCTTACATTGAATTTTATCTGTCACTTTAATTTCCAAAATGTAAATATAAAGTCTTCCTGCCAGTCTTCTGAAACTGCCTTTCTCCTGCGTGTCCTGAGTAAAACTGTACCATCACCAACCTTCTTGCTACATTACTCACGCTCTTACCAGATCATCTACAAAAGTGTTGAGCTGTGCAGGTCCCAGTAAAGGTTCCTGTGGAACATCACTGGATGACTTGCCCCTCATGGGAGAGTTCACAGCTTAGTTTCACTCTCTTTTCTACCTTTTAATCAAGTTTTTGTGCACACATATGCATTTTCTCTATTTATTCAGTTTCTTCAAATAATTATTTGTTGAAGTAATTTACTGAAATCTCTTTAGAGGTGTCATAAAATACACTTACTGAATCTCCCTGATCCACACATCTGCCAACCGCTTCCAAGAACTCCAGATGTGTCTGTAAGCTGGAATTTAATTTTAAAAAATGCATTCTGACTCTCTTCAAGTAGACTGTATTTATCTAGGTTCTTGCTGATTGATAGTTCCTTTATCTTAATTTCCATTAACTTGCCTGTTCGGATTACAGGCCTGTAGTTCCTTGGATTCTCCTGGAACCTTTCATAAAGTTTAGTGACACATTTGACACACTCCAGTCCTCAGATACCAAGAAAGATTAAGCCAGAGTAACAGTGAGAGATTTATGCATCATTTTTAGTATTTCAGCAGTTTTCTTCTTCCGTTATGTTTGAGCCTTTTACTGGAAACTCACTTGGTTAGTGCTGATTCTTCTCTAAAACTCAATCCATAGCACTTCGGTTTCAGACAGATCCTCTGCTTGTTTGCTTCCCTTTGCCCTGTCCTGGAGAGGGTTCTGGCTGGGGAACGAGCTCTATTTCTTCAGCTTCTCAGCCCTCTGAGTGTTCCCTTTGTACCCTGATCATCAGTTCTCACTAGACTTTCTAACAGGTTAATGATTACTAATACATCTGAAGGGTGATTTAGTGTTGTTTTCAGTTCCTTTAGCCACTCTATTCCCCCAGCTTCCCTCTGACAGGCTTCTGCCCTAAGTGCCATCTCCTGAATGTCCCCTGAAATGAGGTCTTCATCATCCTCAATCACATTTGAGGCTTTTAGAGTCTGTCAGCTACTCCAAGATTTTCTGTGGCATTAAAGAGTCATTACACATCTCATTATCAGATTTTAATTTCTGCCATGCTGTGTGACTTAAATACACAAACCACCCGATGCCTCAATTCCTCCATCTGAAAGACAAGTATAATAACCAATACCCTCCTTTCTGCCCTTCTTTCATCCCAAGAGAAATAAAATCCCTTACTTTTGAAGAATGGGTCTTTTGAAGAAGCCTTATGAAGATTCACAAATTATCTTAAGACATTAGAAAGCCCTTGAACAGAAGAGTGAATTTTATTGCCATGTGATTACCACTTACAGTCAAGTGAAATCACCCAAAACACCAGTAATTAATGGTACTCCACTCAAGCCCAAGAAAACATACAGTGTTTTGGGGTCTTTTTGGTTAGATTTGGGGTGGTTTGGTTTTGTTGTTGTTGTTATTATTGCTATTATTGTTATTATTATTATTTGTTTAAGTTTGGAGCTTTGGGTGCGGGTGCTTTTTTGTTACGTGTTTTACACTTTTTATCTTTAGCAGCAATATTGACTCCACAAGTGTAAATAATCTATGAATCAAATATGCATTAAAAGATAAAAGAATCCTCTGTATAAAACAAATAGAACATCAGTTACCCAGGTTACAGTACAGTTACAAGCTATTTTGTAACCTAATTGGAAAATGTGCATTCGGCCAATTTTCCTGCCTCCAAAGGATTTATTTTACATGCAGAATTGCCCACGTGTAGAACTAAAAGAGTTCAGTCAGAGTTTTCCTGAACACCCAGAAGACACTTTTCTGTGAGGGAAGAGCACTGTGCCTTGGATGCTGCTCTCCAAACCACTGCCACAGTCCAAACTCGCAATCCATTGACAATTGCTTGGTTGAGAGGTGAGACGAGAACAGGATGAATTAGTTGGGAAAAAGTAAGTATACAATAATCCCTCTGCTGAATGAAGCACAACTACCTTTCACTGGCTAAAACCAGGGATCCCTTCTCACCTGGCTTGGAGAAGCACAGCCCTCTGATGCTGGCATGGTGAGAACTTCCCCTCTCATTTTACTACAACCATCGAGACTGCATCACACAGGGCTTGTAACTCCCACAGTTGTAGCTAACCCTCATGGGTTTACCACACATTCTCCAAGCCCCAGATCTGATGGTGTGGGATCCTCATTCCTCATGACTGTCGAAAAAGACTTAAAAAAATTACTTGTGTATACTAATTTCAGAAACCAATAGAAAATAAAATAAATTTAGTGTATTAGACTGTTCACATTTCATGTTTAGCAACAAACGTTCTGCTTTGGTTTTTGTGCATGGGTGTGTGTGGGGTGTCTTTGTTTGAACGTCTGGGCTTGGCCATACCACATTTCCCTGTTGGCAGTAAAACTATCTATGGACAGAGGAAAGGGTGGTTAGAGAAACCAGTTATCTATGCTAATTCTGAAGGGTTTACCAATATTGGGTTCAAAGAAAGAAATCCTTAAAATTAGTAACAAAAGAAAGGAGAGATTAATTTTTAAAAATTTACCCACCTTTCAAGTGACACCATGCTTCTCTGCATCTAGCCAAAAACACCAAGAAGAACTCTATTTTACATTTATCTGCTGTTACTTTTATCTGAGTTTCTTCAAAGCCTTTTTGACCCTCCTACCCTCTGTGCACTGACACTTCCTGTCTTTCTAGGAGTCGATACTCAAATGAACAGAATGTTACAGAACTGGTTTATAGCACACAGCAAAATAGTTCCCTTAAAGAGAAGGGAAACTATTCTACAGGAAGCTAAAGCGAATATTAAATTGCACAAACACTTATTCAAAAGGAGGAAATGCTACCAAAACCTGGCCACACAAACCTAGTACACTGTCCATGGACAGCGATAAGTGCATCAGAGAAGGACATAGAACATCGTCAGAGGACCATTTTCTATCTCTTCCCAAAAGTCTAGTGCCATTTAAAGGCATTCAGAAACTGGTGGGTTTTTTTCAGGCACTTTAAGATGCATTTAATTGTCTCATTATCCAAATTGCTTGCATAGTGCCCCACCAGCATTCACAATTGTTGGGACAGTTGTTTAACAATTTCCTAAAGCACAGGAAAGATCATTCTGGACACTAACAGATCAGAAACAGCTACACAAATATTATATTCTGGGAAATGGATTCCCTCTGGAAGCCAACCTGTCACAAGGAAAAATAGAAAAAATTAAATTATTTCACAACTGACCCCTTCACTCAGAATATTCACAGACACTGAATGCACTGTAGGATCCTATTCTCTTTGCTAAGCCTCTAGTTCTGCTGCTCACAGACATTTAATCAGTGTTGTAGCTGCCGAGAGGCTATCCAGTTATGTCTGGCATTCCAGACTGCTCCTTAAGCAGTAAAGCATTAGTGTACTACTCCTGTGCACGCAAATGAAGGAAGGATATGAATGCAGAGGCTGGACAAGACATCCTACCAAAAAAACCCCTGCCAGAGTTGATAAAGAACCTTGAGTTTTAAAGAGAGATTTCAGCATGCACAGGCCCCGCACTACCATGTGCCATCTTATGTAGTCATTGTGGAAAAACCCTTAGAGTGTGAATTTTTTAAGCAAGCCTTTTAAATAAACCCAGAGCCCCCATGGCATAGCTCCATGCCCCTCCCTGGAAGCGTTCAAGGCCAGGCTGGCCGAGTCCTTCAGCAACCTGGTCTAGTGGAAGGTATCCCTGCCCGTGGCAGGGGGACTGGAACTAGGTGGTCTTTAAGGCCCCTTCCAATCCAAACCATTCTATGGTTCCATGAAATGTGTGTGTGGTCAAAATAAAAGCCACGTTAGATCCTGATGGTCAGACAGGAAGGCAGATCCCCACTCACAGCACATGACTAGACCTATGGGTGTGTGCAACCGCACAGAATGAAAATGCAAGTGATGAATCCTGATGTTTGTGCATAAGCAGAAACAGAACAGAAATTGGGGTTTAGGCAGCAGAGAGTTGGAATTATGGCTTAAATCCTTTTGGGGATTTAAGTGCCACCAAGGTGCTTTAGTGCTTGGACTAAAATTCGAGAACTAAAGAGTATTTCTAAGTATGGATAAGCATATGCATTAGTAAGGGAACAGAAGTTAATGCCCAGTTTCCTTTAAAATGAATCCTGTGTAAAACACTTGGTTAATGTTTTTACATCACCCTAGTAACGTGATCAACATTACCATAGAAGCATCTTATATGGAAAGACAGATCACTCTAACCTCATGAAAAGGTAATTCTACTTCTATGACTCATGGCCATAAATCCACACTTGTGGAGTGAAATGGACAGACACCAACCATCCTGAGCTCCCAATGATGTCAGGTTAGTTGGCTATTCAGTATATGTAAATTTAGAAAAAAAACCAAAAACAAACTCACAGTACATGTCATACATAAATTTATAACCCTCCAAAGTTCAGCCTGTTCTGAGCAATTAAGAGAAAATTACTGCCAGAGCTGTGATATATTAGAATAAATAACTCTTTAAAGAGATACAGATGTTAAATGTGTATGTGCCTTGGAGAGTCATGTTAAACATTTAAAAATAACCTCAGTGATTATTGGTGTGTTTAGATTTTATAAGGTCTAGGACTGGCAGAGGACTCTGTGGCTCTTGTTCCGTACCACACCACATGTGTGATCTGGATTAAATTTCAGAGGGAGGTCTCTTTTTGTCCCTTCCAGGCTTTTACTTAGCAAGAGTGCAGTGAGCTAAATTCAGAAGCAGGGTAGGCATCTGCATCTCCAAAAACTGTGTGGGTCAAATTTAACAGTGACTAAATATTGGTACAAACTACAAGGCTGGTGTCCAAGAGATGTAAATCATTGACTTCAGTGGTTATTCTTCAGAGTATGTAAGGTGGGAATCAACCTAAGGTAACAAACTGTTCACAGATAGGTGCTGAGCAGAGTGACCTGCACAAATTTAACATGTACAGGCTTATCAAATGAATACAGTATTATCTGCCTGATGGCAAAGAGCAACAATACCCATGGCAATAGCAGCCTCCATAACAAGCATTGTGACAGTGGGCTGCAAGCTTTTCCTTTCAAAAACTCTATTGTATATATCTCTACCCTCCTCAGCAGGTAAACTACAGTTTCAAGCTGAAAAACAGATTCTCTCTCATCCCAACAGTGTCACAAAAACTGTTCCGGCAGAGAAAGATGAAGGCCAAGAGGGAAATAAAACATTTCTTTTGCATTCTGTCTTTCTGGATAAGCAGAACTTGGAAGTATTAGAGTAAAGAGTGAGAGAAATGAGAAAACTACAGTTTTCCCTCTCTGGCTCTTTTTCAGCCCTAGCTTTACTGTAGCCTCCCCTCCTACTCTGGGCCCCTACCCCCCTACTCAAAACACAAACTACCTGCACATCTATCAACCAACTCTCTTTCCTGAAGCTCCCAGCACTCCTAGCTCAGCCTAGTGTGGAACCAGTTCCTCCAAACTCAGTCACACTTCCCAGTGGTGCTGCCCTCAGCACGTGCTCCATAGGTTCTGCAGGAAGGCTGAGTGCATGGTTACCAGCAATTATTCCAAAAGCACCTAATGTCCAGCCTATGGTGACATGGATAACTAACAGAAGAGTTTAAGATGTAACAGTTCTCCCCAAAAATACAGGTTATCTTCCCTCACTTCTTCCTCTTAAGCATCTCCAGTGCACTTGTTTGCATGCTTGCTGACGGCTGAATTAACTGCAGTTACTGCACTTTATCACACGTTCCTCTTTTAGGAATAATTTACACACAATGAGAAACTTACACCATGATAGAAGTCATTGTTAAGCTTGTCTCAGTCTTCATTGTAATAAGCACTGCTTGGAAACCACACATAAATTTGTGGCTTTCTTATGCCACCAAACAGCAGACAAATACAAAGTAATGGGCCATTCTTTGAAGTGCTAAAATCCTGTCTAGAAAAAAAAGACGTGGTACAAAGAGTTGCTTCAATTCCTGATCTGAGTGAGGACCAAGGAGTTCGATCACAAGGTAGTTTTCCCATCTTAAATGGACAGCAAGCCCGGCCCATGAAGCTTGTTGGGAGATCTATAGTATTCCACACAGTCTCATTCAGTGGAACATTTCACAACTAAGAGTGAAAACTGTTTTGTTTTTAAATAGGAAAAAAAAAAAGACCCTTTAAAAAAAGTAATTAGCAAAAGAGTCTGTTTCAAACTTCTGGCACCAAAACCTATTGCTATTGTTTTACAACACCAGTTTTAGTTTCCAGTGAACTCCAACTGCCACACAGCCGTTCCCACTGGACATGGGTGAACAAACCCCTGTGATGTAAGGCTTCCCCAGGAGCAAGCAGCCCATTGAGCTCGAGCTCAGCTTCTTAAGCCTTGGAAAAGACAGAAGGCTTCCTATTACCTCATCTTTCATCAATCTGTTAAGAAACAAACCAAAGCAAAGTTGTGCCCTTCAGCCTTTCAAACAAATTCTGACCGGTCCAGGCTTTAATTGGAGCATTTGTGGTTTAGTTCATCTCCTAGAAGAAGGTGTCATTTTCTTGCTAATGTGTATTGGAACCTTTCTCTTGGCTGTAAGTTTTTAGATGGTTACACACAGCTAGAGAGCCCAAATCATAGATTTTGATCAGTAAACAGGTGGTTCATAGAGTCATGGAATGGCTTGGGCTGGAAGGGACCTTAAAAATCATCTCGTCCCAACCCCCCTGCCATGGACAGGGACACCTTCCACTAGACCAGGTTGCTCAAAGCCCCATCCAACCTGGCCTTGAACACTTCCAGGGATGGGACATCCATAACTTCTCTGGGCAACCTGTTCCTGTGCCTCACCACCCTCACAGAAAAGAGCTTCCTTCTAATGTCTCATCTAATGCTATCTTCTTTCATGGAATCATAGAATCGTCAAGGTTGAAAGAGACCTTCAAGGTCATCCAGTCCACCCAGCACCACCACTGTAACCACTAAACCACAGTGCCAGATCCAGATACCTCCTGAACACTTCCAGGCATGGTCACTCCACCACCTCCCTGGGAAACCTATTCCAATGCCTGACCACCCTAACAGTGAATTTTTTTGTAATATTTAATCTGAATCTCCCCTTTTTTAAGGCCACTCCCTCTTGACCTCTCAGTGTAGGTGCAGCAGAAGAGGCCGATCCCCACCTCAGTACACCCTCCTTTACTGAGCACTGTACTCGAGTTTAAAGCTGTTTCCCTTGTCCTTTCACTACCTGCCCCAGTACAACATCCCTCTCCAGCTGTCTTGTAGCCCCCCTTTAGGTACTGGAATGTGAGAACCAGAGCCTTCTCTTCTCCAGGCTGAACAGACCCACCTCTCTCAGCCTGTCTGCATAGCAGAGGATCCCAGATTGGTCAGGCACAATTTGCCCTTAGTGAAGCCATGCTGGCTGTTGCAAATCACCTTATTTTCCATGTGCTTTAGCACAGCTTCCAGGAGGATCTGCTCCATGATATTGTCAGGCACAGAGGTCAGACACACCGGCCTGTAGTCCCCCGGATATTCCCTTTTATAAATCAGGGTTATGTTTCCGCTTTTCCAGACAGTGGGAACTGGATTGGACTGCCATGATTTCTCAAGTATGATGGATAGTGCTTAAGCACGTCCTTCAGGATGTGCAGATGCATCTCATCAGCTCCTATGGACCTGTGCACCTTCAGGTTCCTGAGATGGTCTTGAACCAGAACTTCTCCGAGAGCAGGCAGTTCCTCATTCTCCCAGTCCCTGAAAACCTGGATTAGTTTTCCATAAAAAGCTCAGAGGTAGACATTTCTTCATAAAGCAAGGCAAGAGGATGCTCTTTGCCTCTACTCTTGTGAATCTCCATTTGCCCAATACAGCAAACCAGAGAACATTATTTTACCAGAATAAAAAACAAGACAAATGATGGCAAACATCCCCTGCAGAGACATGCCAAAAATACTTATTAGATTGAATGATTCAAGAAACTGAAGTTTGGCTCTGGGGTTTATATCCTACAGTCCTGAGCTGGTAAAGATGGGAAATTGTGCCAAAAAGCTATGAGACTATTTAAGGCAGAGGAAAATACATTCATCTGTTTTTTAAATAGGAACAGACATAAATGGCAATGTAATCAGCCGACAGAAATATGAGAGAAAAGTATTAAAAGAGAAAAATTGTTTCAGGCCTCCCTCAGAAATTAACATTCCCAGAAGATGATTCTGTAATACTTCCATGAAATAGCCTCACTTCTGATAAAACACAGATCAGAATACACAGTCTGTGGAAGAAGACAGTTTCTTGCATCTCCTTTGACTTTTTAAAGGAAAACAGTCACCATCCACAGGAATGAAGATAGTGAAAGGAAGTATTAGGGACTGTGGACAATTAAAGGAAGAGAACATAATGTGGAATCACTTCTTTTCATAGGCAACATGAGTGATGAAGGTTTCTGCCCCTAGTAAGACAGATTTCATAAATGACACTGATGCCTGATTTCAAGAGATACAATGAAAGGCAAAATTCAGTTCTTGCAATCTATCCTTCTACTAATCCTCTGACAGGTGGCTTGGTTCAGGTACATAATTTGGTCACTCAAACCCAGAAATGCCTGGTTCATACGAAGACCTTTTAACTCACATGTATGCATAGCACTTCCACTGCTTCACCACAAGCTCTGAGCATGCCATGAGCAGCGCAACATCGAGTCACAAAGCTGTGGGCTATTTCATTTCTAGTAAGGAGGGTGAGACATAAGTTAGAAACCAAACGTAGGGTTTCTCTCACAGCCTCCTTCTATGAAATGTGGTATTTCCAGCATGTGTTTCTCAGTCAAACCATTGGCAGATCAGCTCGTGTGAACAGCTCAAGGACAGTAATCAGATACTTGCTGGTTGCATAGTAGGCAACACCAAGCAGAAGTGAAACAAGCTTTCAAATGCACTTTACTCACAGCAGCCCCATTCCTTCTCCCCCACTGACTACAGATAGGACAGCACATTAACACTTAATATCCAAGTATAAGCAGCCTTTCCGTATCCTCTCCCACCCTCCAAACAACAAGCACAATTCTTTGAAACGTTACGTGTTTTGCTTCTTAGATGAACTCAGCACTGTGTCAGCAAACGACAAGTACAAGTGCTGGCGCCAAAAAGATGCAGTTATTATGTATGGCTTCTGCAGGACCTTTACATGTTTCTGGCACTAAAATATAAGTCTGTTTTGAGTCATCTGGATGTGATTCTAGTATTTTAGCTAATTTGAAACAGCATTGCATGCAGTACGCTGTGCAGAGTTTGGCTCTTTAATGGTAAGCCAACATTAAGCAGATACTCCGTCTACCCACACCAAGGCTGCTGGAATTTCTATTGGAATGAGGATTATTCTCTTGTAACAGTGCCGGCTTTGGCTGCTTGCAGCAGGCTGGGCAGAATCATTAGAAGCAGATCATTAAAGCTCAACACATTCCCAAAAGTCAGACTGAATTGGCTGGGCTGGAAGGCGGTTTATACATTTTCTATTTTTATCCAATAATAAAAACTTGGCTACTTTGGCCCAAATCCCACAGCAGGTTTCCTTACAGCAGCTGAGGGATGCGCCAACCTCCCTCGTTGGCAGGGATACCCTCTGCCTGTAAGTTGGGGTGGGCCAGGGCTTGGCCCAAGCTTTCCCTTGGTGCTTCACCAGGAAGAGGCACTTGGATCATAGAATCATGGAATGGCTTGGGCTGGAAGAGACCTTAAAAATCATCTCGTTCCAACCCCCCTGCCATGGGCAGGGACACCTTCCACCAGACAAGTTGCTCAAAGCCCCATCCAGCCTGGCCTTGGACACTTCCAGAGATGGGACATCCACAACTTCTCTGGGCAACCTGTTCCAGTGCCTCACCACCCTCACAGCAAAGAATGTCCTCCTAATATCTAATCTAAACCTACTGCCTTTCAGTTTGAATCCATCCCCCCTTGTATTAGTTTGAAGCCATTCCCCCTTGTCCTGTCACTGCAGGCTCTTGTAAAAAGTCCCTCTCTGTCTTTCTTGTAGTTTCCCTTCAGGTACCAGAAGGCTGCAATTAGGTTACCCCGAAGTCGTTTTTTTCCCAGTCTGGACAATCCCCATTATCTCAACCTTTCCTCATAGCAGAGGTGCTCTGAGGTGCTCTAATGCACTTCGCGGCCTCCGCTGGACTCGCTCCAACAGGTCCGTGTTCTCCCTGTGCTGGGCACCCCAGAGCTGGATGCAGCACTGCAGGAGGGGTCCCGGTGGAGCAGAGCCGAGGGGCAGAATCCCCTCCCTGGCCCCGCTGCCCTCACGGCTTTGGATGCAGCCCGGGACCGGCGTCGAGTTCCTCACCGTGGCCCCGAAACTCCCTCCGTGCACCGAAAGCCTTTCGCTTTCTGCTGCCGCGGGGCCGGGCGGGCGCGCCGCCGCCAGGGGACACTGCGGGCACGGCCCGGGGACCCTGCGGGCACGGCCCGGGGACCCTGCGGGAGCGGCCCGGGAACACTGCGGGAGCGGCCCGGGGACACTGCGGGCACGGCCCGGGGACACTGCGGGAGCGGCCCGGGGACACTGCGGGCACGGCCCGGGGACACTGCGGGACCGCGGCCGAACGCGGGGGGCTGAGCGGCCGGGGCCGGCCCCACACAGCCCCGGCAGCCCGGGGGAAGGGGCCGCAGCCCCTCCATCGGCCCGAGGGGAGAGCGGGCTTGGGAGCCGCTGCTGCCGGGCCCGCTCGCCTCCTGCCCCGGGACACCGCAGCCCGGTCACACGGCAGCGCTCGGCTGTGCCTCCCCGGGGGCTCTGGCCGGGTGTCCGGAGGCTGGCGTGCGGATCCTGCCCGGGGAGCACCCGTGGGAGCGGTGCGGGAGCGCACGGACACGGGCTGCACGTCCCAGCGTGTGTGACTTCCAGGCATGTCAAACCTGCGCCGCGCTATGGCACGCACCGGGACTTCCCCTCATCTCAGCGAGCCCGGATCCAGTAAATGAAAATTCTGACCCTGCTAGTTATCTGGATGGAGAGTCCCTGACGGCAATTTATAGACCGTGTTTTGTGACTAACGATCACCGGGGTCACCGGGATTTTCTGAAAGCTTTCAGGTATTGCCCAGCAAGCTGCCTTAACTAGAGCGGATCATGAAGATGACAGCGGTGACAGGCAGCAAGAAACTCTACGTGCATGGAGCCCATTCCACTGCATGGATAAGATACCAAAACGACTCGTGAGATACCGGGCAAATCCAGTGATAGCTGCACAGCCACTGCTGTGTGCCCACACCGAACAGAAGCTGTGGACTAGAATTACAGACTAACTGCTAATCCTGAGCCAACAGCTTTAACATGTGTCCTCAGAGCACACACAGAAGCAGTAGCTCAAATCCCCCAAGTGGGATGGCCATCAGAGCAAACACGGGCTTTTGTAGCACAAGAATTGGCCCACATCGATCTTGCCAAAGTCACAAAACTGAAAACACATCACAGTTGTGCAGTTTCCCCACCACCACTGTTCCAATGTAGCCCTGAATAACAAAAAACCTTCATTATTGGCTCTGCTGCTCATCAAGGCTAACTATCCCATCCTGTCAATTCATCTGCGTTGCTTCCCACACAGAGGTTTTTAATTTATTGCACACTGTGCTGTGCCACACACACTTCATCCTGGGTTTATAGGTGCACTCGGGGAGTAAGCACGCACAGTAATTCTGTAAGCAACTCAGAAGATAGTATGTGTAACAAATCACATCATCTCTTGGTAGTCACTTTAGTACAAGGATTGGGAAGCAGCTCAAGGAATAGTTCGATCATTATTAAACAATAATCTGGTCTGCTGATTCTGCTATAGAACTGGCAACTTATGGCAAGAAGGGGGCAACAAATTTCTCTAAGGTCATCTTGACAGAAGTGGCCCCCCACAACTTAAGCCACATTGTCTTTGAAATTATGACCAAAGGAATATGTAACTGCTTCTTAAAAGCAAGCATGTAAATTCAGAAACACAATGGTTAAATGGAAAAACATTACCCCCAGTCATTCTCTCTCATTTGGAAGCAGAATGTATTTCATATCAAGTGCAATTTCTCTTTTTAACAGCTTTATCTTAATGCTTTTATAGTATTTTACTTGTACAGCTACTTGTACAATCTGTAGCCAACATTTCATTCACTGTTTTTCAGTCAATGCTTGGAGTTCCCTTAGAGAGACACACAAATCCAGGACTGCACTGATCACGCCTACTCAGCAAGAATAACACACACTCAGGGGCTAAAGCACTGTCCCCCAAGGCAGCAAGCTTGGTGTACACTCTGGAAGGATTCCCTAGGCATTGCCTTTCATGCGATTGTTTCAGACCCTTACACAATATTATAGAGGGCAGGTCCTAAAGGAATTTATACTGCCAATTGGTTTTACTTTGTACATGAATATCCCTGAAAAAATCAGAGAGAACTGAAATATGGGATATGTAGGGGAAAGTACACGTGATTCTGTAAAAACACTTAGTATTCTGAGTGCCTTTTTGGGAGATAAACATCACCTGAGAAAACTGTTAATGTTTTGCAGCTCCTAAGGGAATAGTGTGGAACATATTCCTGCACATCATAGACTCATGTCTCACCTGGGAGCCCTGACTCATTGCTTGGGTACACTGTTCTGTACATCAGATGCTGTGTAAGACATGTTTTTTCCATTACGTGTACATTATGCAACTTCATCTGCAGTAAAAACTTCATGAGGAAACGACAAGAAGCTCTCAGTTCCAAATGAGCTTATTCCATTTTATTGGTGCTGGCAAACCTTTCTGCAGAGTGGCAAATGGATGGACTGCCTGTCCTGCCTGATTCATGGGATTCAAATGCAGTGTGTATATTGTGATCACACTACTGCAAAGGCTACTTCAGGCTTTTGAAAGGCTGAGAACAATTATGAAGGGTAATCTCTTACTGAGTATTATGATAGTACTGCTTTAGCAAGTATTAAGATAGAGGTGAAAAGGGTTTATTACTTAATGCCTTCTCTTGAAGGCACAATTTTCTTTGAAAACAAAGCTGTGTGTGACATCCAGAGGTCCACAACATACCCAAGAAGATACGACCATAACATATATCTCCATGTATGAAATAAAGCAGTCATCATTCTAATCACAGGAAAACTTCCAAATCACTCATGAATTCTTCCCAGGATTTCTCCACCTGGCTTATTCCTAAAGGAAAGTGCAGAAGGAAAGGAATTTTTGCAGGTTATTACATCTGAATCACAAAAGCTCCAGAGGAACACGGACCATTAAGAACACAGCTCTGAGTAACCAGCTAGTTCAGCCTGGGGGAGAGGAGACTGAGGGGAGAGCCCATTGTGGTCTTCAACATCCTCATGGGGAAGTGGAGGGGCAGGCATCGATCTCTTCACTCTCCTGACCAGTGACAGGACTCAAGAAAACATGTCTGGGGAGGTTTAGTTTGGGTATCAGGACAAGGTTCTTCACCAAGACAAAGAGCACTGGAACAGGCTCCCCAGGGAAGTGGTCACAGCACCAGGCAGCCTGGCAGAGCTCAAGAAGCGTTTGGACAATGCTCTCAGGCACATGGTGTGATTCTTGGGGTGTCCTGTGCAGGGCCAGGGATTGGACTTGATGGGTCCTTTCCAGCTCAGGATATTCTGTGATTCTGTGATCTGTGTCAAAGTGCTCAGTTCAGGAGATCAGTGACAGCACCACCACCGCTCATTAGCGTCCAAGAGTCCAGCTGTTACCAAAGCATGTTAACAAGCCAGCTGAGTTATTTATGCAGCTATCAAATGACAGACGATCTGTCCAGTTTATGCATACAAATGTTGGATGCCAAATGAGGTTGAAGGGGTTCATAACACAATGTGTTCAGTAGCAAGCACGACCTCCTAATTCAAGGCATTCCCCAGCCTTTACTTCTGTCTCTCTGACATAGCTACCTCCTCTCCTTCAGCTGTGCCATTTCTGTTGTTTGCCAAGTCATTCCAAACAGGATCAGGCAACTGTTGCTCAAAAAAAGCTCTTTTTTCACACAAGTTTTCTTTTCAGCCATCTACAGTTCAATGACCAAGTTTATTACACAGCCTATAAACATTGTGCTGCCAACAGAGGCAGAGCAGCAATATGGGAGAAGGATGGGAGCGAGAGGTTAAAACCTGCTTTAGCTGGTGTTGCCACCTAGAAAACTGTATGTGCACTTACTCTCTCATGCAAAGGATTGAAATTCTAGCCTAGGTAGTTTTCAGAGAAAACCAAAGCTCATTTTTTCCTCTGGATGGCTGAAGTCTCTGCCCTTTCCCTTTCTCGCTCCCCACTCTAAGTAGGAGCAGAGCACCTTGGTTGAAACCCTGGCAGAAAGGCATTCCCTGATGACAAATACCACTGGCCTGAGGGGTGGAGAGGAGCAGGTTTCACCCTGGCTCTTCTCACAGGATTAAAACCAAAACTTCTCACTCTTTGACTCCACCAGCAATAAACCACAAGTGAGCATACTGTGATGTCTTACCTTAAAGCCTCAGTGGCCTTTCAAAGAACCAAGACAACTGAGTGAGAACTGAAGTGGGTTAAGCAGAGGTACGTCCCTTTCTGTCAGTTCTGGTAAGCAATGGGCAGAGGAGCAGAGTGACATCCATGCAGTCAAAACTGTGGCTGCTACACTTACCAGAAGCTATTTATCAGTGCTCTTACTCAGCTGGAATGCACCCACATAAACACCCCTACTGAGACCAATTTGTAAACTAGCTGTCATCCACACCCATTTAAAAACTCCTTTGTACTGCCAAGATGGCATAAGGGTGGGGTATAGGGAAAGAAGCAGGTTTGATGTTTTGTTTTATTAGTTAAGTTGGTAGGACTAGGTCTTGAGCAAGGCAAATCATCCAAGCACTTAACAACATACACGGCTGTTTGCAATTTTCCCTAACATTTTGAGAAAATCTAGACTGCAATGTGCAGCTTCACAGCCTGAATATGGATCTGTGCATGCAAAACTATTTTGCCCTCACAGGGACTATCAGCACATGATTAAATTAAAATATTTAAATTTGCTGACTGCAGTGCTGTGACAGTAATGCAGATCTTTTTTTGCAATCTAAGGAAGTCCACTTTCATGCCAAATACACATGAATTAAACTCGCCTCCTACAGTTCCCTGAGTGGACTGAAGGTTGACAAGAAGTCTGCTCCACTAAACTCCAGAGAATAACCCCAGAGAATTAACCCTGGGTTGCTAATTGCATGACATCAGAAAGCAGCCATCAGCTGTGTTCTGCCAATTTCCTAGATGCTGGAGAGCTTTGTCAAGAGTTGCATTAAATGATCTGTCATCAGCTGAATATTAATCTCTCAGTATTTTATTACTCAGACCTAAACAGGGCCTTCTGGAGGGCATGAATTATTGGCAATGGGAGGCAGTAATTACACAGTGAGGTATAGTGTAGAAAACATGACGAGCGAGTTTAAACAGTGTCTGGGGACCGTTTAATATCGTGTTGGCAAGCATTGCATGCAATAAAACCATTTTAGAGAGAACAGATATAATGCAGGAATCCAGCCTCTAAACAACACAAAGGAACCCCAAAGCAGAAAATTACATTTTTTTGTTTCTCACATTAAGGCATAGCCCTCCAGGCTCTGCTCCTACAACAGAGCAGTCGCTTCTGCCAATATCTTATGGATGTGCTGCGTTTCTTAAATGTGCTGCAGGAATGGACACATTTTTTAACACGCAGTAATTTCTATAAATGAAATTTATATTCAAGGCATATTCCATGGCCTGCCTTTTGGGTGCCATGTGCCTGATGAGAGTCTTGCTGAACACAGTGGTGAAGGGGATCCAAGCAAGGGCAGAGGTTATTTGAGGAAATTTGCACTATTTGTGCATAACATGGACTTGATTCTGTTGTAGCTAAGAAAATATCAGTGCAGTGAAAACGAAATCCCAATGAATTATTACAGTTGATATATCACAACCTGAGCCAAGCATGAACAGACACTACGTATTCTTAAGGGATGGTGAGGAAAAATAAATCAAAGCACACTCATACAGGGGATCAGCTGTCACAGGCAAGGCATATGGCTGATAAAAAGATAGGAAGCTTTGGAAAGCATCACTGAATTATTAGGAAGCCTCAATCCATGAAACACAGAACCAACCATTCCAGGTTACATGATACAGCCTGATGTTCCCACAGCCATCGTTATTGCATGAGAAAGCAGGAGTAAAAGCAGAGGAGTTTTGTTCAGCTGTATCAGGGCATGGAAAGACCAGGAAAGTACTGGAGCATTTCCCTGAATTGCTACTCAGTGCAACAAATCCCCTGCCTTGAAGAACTTGTATTGGTAGGTAAAATGGGCAGATGGTGCTGGGGAGATATATATTTAACCTGATAAATGACAAACAGAAATGTACCTTGCAAAGCACGATGGACCTAAATGAAGAACATTTGTTCATTAAACAGGAGCTGAAAATGCATAGCATAGAAGGAAAAAAAGTCAGTAATGTTAGGGAAGTTGGAATGTTCCTAAGCACAAAAAGTAGAGACTCTGCATATTGACTTGGGATAGATTTTCGCTTTCTCACTCCCTGGTATTTTCAATTTACATTCAGCAACTGAATCACTGTTCTTGAAATGTTACTCATATAAAATGCTGTTTCGGTATAAAACAAGCAGCAGACATGTAATTAGATTTGTATTGAGAAATAGTATGTATTAATAATTAACAAATACTAATTTATTAATGCAACAGTTTAATATCCTTGTGTTATCATTTGTAATAGTATATTCCTCAAGCTTTTGAGAGCAACCCAAGAAAATGACAGCTAAGAGTCTCTGCATATGCATCTGATGTCAGATATCGAGGTAAAAGTGAAATTGAGAACACATCATCTGGTTTTTCTTTTGAATGTATACACCTGGTACTTGAAAATTAAAACAATTTGATTTTCCCGAATTTAATTCCCTGAACTTTTTAAAATGTATAACTCAGTATCAAAGTAATTCTCTACAAATATGTGTTTCATGAATTTGTAGTTGGACATGTACAGAAAAAAGAAAAGATGGAAAACCAATTAGTTAAAACTGTGGGAATTGTTTTCCATGTGAATTAAATACAATATTTTGAGCTTTGCAAAATATCAATCAAAATTATGTAAAAAGCTGATAATCTAATAATTTATGGGGAAAATGTTTTGATTACACAGTCTCTTAACATGATGGTAAAAATACAGGTGTGTTCACATATAAGTGTCATTCAGCATTTCTCATGAAAAGCCTGACTGGTTATGTAACTTTATATTACAGCCCTCAATCACCCATATTCCCATTTCTGCTCCTCTACTTGAATTGTGTCCACAGCAAGATCTTGTCCTTGCTGCAAGCTGCTCTGCGTGGGCTGACTTCACTGCCTCTTTGATCTGAAACTCCAGACGGAAGAAGTGTGGAAGTGCCAGCAGGACAAAGGTTCAAACACAGGAAGGCTCCCTCAACATTTTATTCACCTAGAAAACAGGACTTCTATTCTTATATAAACAATACCTAAGTTGTGGTCAGTAATTTCCTCACCTGTATGATCAAAAAGATTCTTTCATATTTGATTGCTCTTGGCTATTAATCAAGTCCTTAAAGAGAGCTGATGAATCACCTACCTCTAGAAAGGCATGATCAAGGGTGCATAACCTCTCAGTGCACTGACAGAAGAGGTCCTGAGTCCATACTGGAACATAGCAAACAAATGGGATGACCAGAATTTACAAGGGAAATTTCTAGCTTATGTACTATTGTCATTTACAGTAAGAAAAGAAAGAAAAAAAAATATTCATCTCTAGAGATTATTTACCTCGCAACCCAATAGTGCACTTGGAAATTACTGTACCCTAAAACAGCTCTGATAAGCAAAGATGAAACTCAAATAGCTAAAAGGGAACTAAAAGAGCTCTTGCTTAGTATCAAATCCTGTTTTAAAACTTTCTGCTCTTAAAGACATCCTGTTTATATATTTAATCAATGAACTGATGTACGACAAAAAAAATGGCCTGCAATCTTCTGTGAAATGCATATTTGCAAAGTTGGAGTAACTCAGCTTTTAAAGTAAACAGCTAAACAGCTTGGGAAATTCCCCAAATTCCTGTTAGATTTTGTTTCTGTTTCTCTGTGAACAGTGTTCTGATTTTTTTTCTGGGAACACATCATGGTTAAATGGTAGGCATTTAGAAAAGAAAACTCCCTTTTTTTTCTGCTCATTCCTACATGGATCTAATCAAATAATTCAATTTGATAAGAGACTCCTGCCTCTGACAAAATCTGACATCTGACTTCCTATCAAAATGAGTTTCTGGATAATGAAATCTCAGGGGATTGCTTTGTTTGTTTTAAGATCTGCTTTCTTCCAGTTGCAAGCCTTCTCCAAAGAGAATAAGGACATTGGGACAGGAGGAAATATTTTGGATCACCAATGTACTCAGTTTTTCCCACATGAAATACATGACCTTCATCCCAAAACGAAGTGGGTTGCATGCACACATGCCAACCTACAAAACTGCTCTAATACATCATTTCTGCTGGAAGCCTTTCTGATGTCTTCCTTCTGACAGATAGAAACTTCACATATGTAGCTCAAAACCAAGTACAAATTACGCCTATTTATTCTTCTACTAACACTACTACTTCTCTATGGCATTTCTTTCCCCAGCATGATCTTTACTCTGATGTTATTACATAGACAATGATCCCACCACTTTTCAGACTTTATTTGTCTCTGAAGTCTCCAAAAAAAAAAAAAAAA
>VZTI01003154.1:2087151-2100444 GCA_013397865.1 Struthidea cinerea
GCGGCCCGGGGCGGAGCCACCGCCCACATGGCCGTCACATGGCGCCCGCCGCTACCGCGCCCGGCATCGGGAGCCCGGGACCACCGAGCCGCCCCGTCCCGCACCGCTTCCCCGCCGTGCCCGCCCCCCGGGAGCGCCAGCTCTAGTCAGCCGCCGGGAGCCGGGGGAAAGCCCGGGTCACGGCGCTGCCGGGCAGGAGCTGCCTGAAAATCCCCCCGGAGAGCCCCAGCCCCGGGGGCCGGCTGGGCTCGACGCCCCTCCGGGAGGCCCGACTCGCTCTTTCGCCTGCAGAAATAAACTCCCCGAGGTTTCTCTCCTCCCCAGGCTGCCCCCGGGAGCCGGCCGTGCCCCCGTGTGTCTCCCACAGCTCACCTCCGGCCGCTCCTGCTCGCCGCGCTCCTGCGACATCGGCTCTCTGAAGCGGCGGCAGCTCCACATAGGGGACAGCCAGCTCAGCCCGGGGTCATGGGTGTGAGGACACGGCATCCGTGCTGGGATAAAGCGATTTTCACTTTCGCTACTCACCCTGTTCCTTTAAATAATAAGGAAATGCGACAGACTTCTTGTAAAGCCAAAGCCAGACAAGGACTGCTGGAAACACAGTTGCTGCAGACAAAAATCTTTCTGTTCCACTATTCTGTCGAGAGTATTTTAACAGACTGAACACTGTTTCTTTTACCTCTCTGAACACCTTCCTTGCATTTTAATTGCACAGTTACCTTAGCCTTATGCTCTGGAAGGGGGTCTTTGCAACGACAGCTACTTCAACATCCTTGCTCTACTGCAGAAGGCTTTATATCACAGAGGCCAACACAGGACCACGCGAGGAGGGTACATGCCCCCAAACTGCAGGGCAGTCAGTCATAAAGCCCCAGGTATCTCAATAAATCAGATACTTCCCTATTTTTCTGGTTTCCTCAGCAGTTTGAGTAATCCAATTAAGATGAAGTTAAAGAGTTGGCAAACTGAGTAAATATAGACTATCCTTCCAGGAAGATCTGGTTAACAGTCCATGCTAAAGGTGAGAGAACCATGCTCCCTGGGAGTCCAAGAGTCAAACCAAAGTCTGTGCTCTGCCAAAGGTTTCCTGGAAGGCTCTGGGACCATGACTGAAAGACTTGAGCATGGCTTCCTTGGTTTGAAGCACTTCTTCCCAGCTGTTGCACTTCAAAGCAGCTTGTGTCTCCACTCTCCAGGCTATCCATGCATTTATTTGCTTTTGCACTTTTCAGAGAGCTTCTCCAACCCTGGAAGATCGAGTCCCTGGGAGTCTTCCCACCCTAAAAGCCATGGGGACCACAACTGGGATGCACACCCTCGCTAATATACCTTAACCTAACCTGCATTCCCAGACTGTGCTGGGTCTCCCAAGCATCTTACAGGGCATTCCCTGGTTTCTTTAAAGTAGTCTTGCTTCTTTCTCCCTTTGTCATCTAATGTGCCAAGAGGAGGACATTCACCAAGGGTTGCTCATGGAGGCAGCAGAAGGTGTGGGTTCAGTGCCCTTCTCCAGCTGAGGGGATCCAAACTAGCATCTCCTGGAAAGCAGCCCGGGCCACCAGGGAGAGAGTTACTAGAGGGTGAATTGCTCTCAACTGCTCCTTTGAAACAGCCCAATCTTGCATTGACTACACTTTGTGCAAAGGAAAGCAGTAGTCGTGTGGGCACGAGCAGGGACTTAGTTGGGACAGGTGCTTAAAAAGAGAGCACTGGGCTCTTGCTGCCTTTGTTGCTTATGCCCAGTTGAAATAAACAGGACTAGAAGCCAGTATTTTCACAAGCTCAGCGAACAAGTATGTTCCCTTGCAATAAAACCTATGAACCATGTGAACAAAACACCTCAACAGCCCTCCAGAGTGATCTGTGGGAAAGAAAGTCCCCTTCCACAGAGGGACTTTGAACTCCATGCTCCAGGAGCAATGCTGCCACAAATGGCACCTGCACAAGCTACCTGACAGCATCAAATCATGAGCAGCTCACCAAGAATTTATTAGTCCTGAATAAATATCTACCTCACTGAATAATTCCCAGCAGCTGCAGAATAAGGTTTCCAGGATAACACAAGCATGGGACAAGCCAGGGGACAGTCCCTGTGAGCCTGAATAGTCTGCTCTTGTTCAGAACAAATGACAAAGGAAATGACAAGTCAAAATTTGCTTGTGGGAACAAGTTTCTACTTAGTATTAAAGCTATCTCTGGTACATCTGTAGAAATGCCTACACAGTAATTCCAGGTAGTGCAGCAGTAAAGGCAGAGCATTTCTGTGCAGGAGAGAACACCAGCCCAGAAAGCAGCCTAGTCAGCTGAGCTTACATTTTATAATGGCAGTTTATCAGTGATTTTTGTCTGCACTGAAGCAGCCTACACACATGCAGACTGGAGTCTCTGATCACAGCTTAGCACAGCACGGCTCTTCTGGAGAATGGCACGTGTCAGAACTGGGTCTCAGAGCGCCCAGGCTTCCAAACAGATGTCAGGGTCCATGTGAAGATTTCTGGAAGAGGAGCTTCCCCTTTACAGTTTGTAATCCCCTTTGTTCAGAAAGTACACACAGCAAAAGCATGTGTGGATGCTGCTGCAACGTGCAAGTTTTTCTTGGCTGGGGACGGCCCAGGCTTACGAGCAATAAGCACATTGCACAGTACACACCAACAAACAGTGAGATGTTCTGTCTCGTCCCTGAGAGCCAAGAAATTCAAACTCAGTTTGCAAACGAACCCAAGCATCCATCACTGTTGAGCTGTCTTACAAAATTCAAAGGCTATATAAAGAAAAACTACCAGACATTTCTTGATGCAATACCAATTCGCCCCAAGTTAAAAATAAGAAGTTTGGCTGTTGTGACATTTCAGTAGAAGCCTGATTAGACATGTCTTGCACAACACTGCCAATTCCTATGAAAAGTTAACTGAAGGGCAAAAGGCTACTGGAATGGGGAAAAATGAAGTGTTTTATATATTTCTGCCAATGCGAAGAACAGCTAGTTGCAGGTATCAGCAGCTGTAGAATTTTTTAATAACCATTTGAAAAACTGCTGAACATTCCAGTGTTGAGTTTAGCTCATCACAGAGCTTGCATTTAAAGGGTGGTTCTCTGACACCTTCCAGCGCTGCTTGGCCAAAAGTAGCCATCAGAGATTTTTAAATTCCTAGTTTATATGCTGCACTTGGAATCCTGATTGCTTTATCTCTTTCTTTACACAATCCATTTGGCCAGCATCTCCAGATGCATTTTTCTTTTTCCACCCAGTTGCAGTTGAAACAAGGGCCATGAAACAAAGACCGACTGCTCTAACTCAGGGCATCCATTCCCACTGACTTGAAATCCTGTGCAGGCCAACTATCCCTCAGTCTCTACATAGAAACATGCACTGTACTGTGAATGTATTAATTTATTTATAAAGTCTTAAATCACAGTGCTTGCCCTTCTTATTTCTTATGGCATTTGTCCTACCCCAGCCATTTTTGACAGGACTTCTTCAAAGAGACCCACCTATTTCTAGTTCTCTTCTGTACTTGCCTATAATTTGCAGAGAAGAGCAGAGAATCTTCCTATTGACAGAGGAAATGGCCAAATACTGTAATAGCTGCCATGCCAAATCTTGCAGGGCTCACCTTAGCCTAGCAACACCCAGGATCTCTGTGAAGAAAACTGTAGCGGGGATTTTCAACCTGCACCAAGCACAGGCACTCAAAATAGCAAGTGGCTATGTGAGAAGCCGTCTCAGCCACACGTTCCACAGCTCTGCAGCTCCAGTCCCTCTCACATCCTGTCCTCTCTTACATGAGAAGCTTTGTAGCCCCAAGATTAATAACAGTTGTGAGTTCAAAGGCAGTAAATGGAACTACTTCAGTTACTCAAGCCAGAATTTAACACAGATGTCTTCTGAAGCACGCTCACTGCTCAGCCACCAGCTATTCCAGGATTAGGACTGACAGCATTATCTGAAGCTTTGATCTTCCTTAATTGATTTAATTTACTTCATATAAAAACACACATTCATATATACACAAGGACAGGAAGAATATTTACATATGATTACATATACAAAGTCTCAGTACAGATGCTCACTTTTACAAAATAAATGATGCTAAAACCTGTTTTCTTGAGAATTTTCAGTCTCTTAGACATTAGGTTGGACCAGTCTTCTTAGCACCAAACATGTCATTAATAAAGCTTCTAAAACCTCCCTCCATTTACTGTGTAAGAACTACATTACAGACTAGACATGAGTATTTACTGCAGGCACATGCAAGCATAAACTACAAAAAGTTATAAATGGTTAAGGCACAATGCTCAGTTTAGTACTATTGTGCAATCCTCTAGGTACTAATGAGTAAAGAAAACAAAAGTAAGCTAGTTCAAGTGAATACCATTTACTGGTAGCCTGTACTGATCTTTAAAATTTAGTCAATACAAATGCAAACACAACCCAAGTCAAGATCCTGTCGTGTAGAAATATTGTCCAGGAAAAACCCAGGCTGCGTAATTGGATTACATGAAACGAAATATTGGACCCTAAGATGTTGATGGTTCAATTCCTGTTCAGAAGAGCACACTGCAAGTAAATACAGACAATTACTAAAAATCCAAGTTTCAACAAACATGACTATAAATAAGCCTAGATGACCTACATTCAGGAAAGGCAGAATAGCAGGGACCAATGTCACATCTGCACACGGACTTTCTTAAAACTCCAACATCGCATCAAATCTGGTGATTTCAACATCCTGCAGTGTCAATTAATTCATTAAAATAAAAGCCACCTGCCTCAGTAATTAATGAAGGTGCATTAGGAGTATTAAACATTCTCCAGCCTCTTTAGAGACATGCTGAATGTAAACGAGCAGTTAGTGGTTTCCTAAAAGACTGCCCACATACGTAAAGCATGCACACAGACTCTGAGAAGCACAAGGACTCAAGCTAAAAACTGCAATATAAGAGCAAAAATTGAGTTAAATGGCAAATACACTTGCTGGATATTGGATGCTACTGGTATGTGTAGGCTTTCATATACCATCAGCGTGACAGTAAAAGTATAAATATTTAAAAGGATCAAAGAATAATTAAGGAAGCTCCTATGTATAGCATTGAGGGGAGATGAGTTTTAAGAAAAAAGATGGAACACACGGGACAAAAGTACAACTGAGATTCCAATGTGAAAACACAAAATGAGAAATTCATGCGCTGAGAGTGATCTTCCTCCGCCGCAGTGGGTAGCGCCTTCTCTCTGGGGAATCTGCAGCTTTTCTTCTTTTTAGCAAAACATAAGGATTTTTACTGGAAACAGTTTCTGTGGGTGTGACTTCTCCTGGTGGTACTAAGTTTTGGACATTGTATTCCTCCTTCGCCTTGCAACCAGAAAAGACTTCTTGCCGCAGCTTGCAGAGTTCCAAGGTCGGTTGCCAAGTTAATGCAAGGGAAAAACCTTCTGCTTTTTCTATGAGTGCTGGAATAGACTGCAAAAACAAACCCAAGTATCTCAAGTTACATGGGGTTACGAGGCATGCAATATGCTAATTAGATTCTGACAGGCACAAAAGCTTCAGTGTCTGCAGAGATGATGCTCAGGATGGTGGGTGAGCGTAGGGAACGCAGAGCTGCCACCCCAGTAGTGAGGTGCCTGCACTCAGAAGCCATGCAAAGAATATGCCAGGTTGAAGTGTTCCCTCATGACATCTCTAAACTGAGGAAGTATCACAGGAACACCACAGCTGAAGCCTAAGCAGATACTGAAGTAATAAATGTCATACTTCAGATGAAGTCGTACATGTCTTCAAAAGATGTTCTATTTTCAGATGCTGCAAGTTCCAAAATCTCAGTAAAAGTATTTCCTACAGCCACAGGGTAATCTTCCTTACTACCATGTGAGGGGGAATGCTTTACAAACACAATGCTTCAAAAGTATACACACAGGCTTTTTTCCTACCAAACTATAAGGAAGATGAGTTAGAACGCTTGTTTTGTGACATATTACCAGATCAAGAAGATAAAAGCATATTCTCTTGGAGCACAGAGAGGTCTCACCTGTATTGCTTTGCTGATCTGTTTGGATGCCACTTCTGTCGCCTGCTTCAGATCTGCGATGTAAGCATCTACAGACAAGCACAGAGCCCAAATCAACTTCTGAAACATAACTCCTCCACTACTCACTATCAGAAATCAGACAGAAAACCAGTGAAGTCCCTGTATAAAACCTAAACCTGAAGCACAACCCTTTCACTGTAACACTGAGGGTGACAGCTGGCATGGTTTATCTTACTAGTATTATTCTTTATCACTCAAATTGCGGGTATTGAGGGTAGCAGTCTCAACTATAGAAAGCCCCAAAGTTCTTACCTAGAAAACGCAAAGCCAGGATTTGACATAAAAGAACAGTTGTAAAGAAATAATTACACAAAGATATTTGTTTTCAAAACTTTTAAGCTCGTATTACATTTGATAAAAACCACACAGTACACACACCACTGTGGAGAACATGAGATGAAGAAAACCCATTTTAAGGAGAGCAAATAAATCATCCTGCGTCTCCAACAAGTTGGCTTTTACAATAGAGGCTACTTTTTTTTTCCTCTGGCTTAACTCACCAAGCATTAACACCAAAAAGAGCCAAGCATAAGTAACATGAGCTGCATTAATTCTGCTGTGCTAGTAAGGAAAGAAAAAACCCCAGCTTTCTGGAACACTGAAGCAGGCAGCAGGTGCAGAACACCAGGGGAAATACAGCATATATTCGACTGTAGCAGCAATATGGCAAGATCATCAATACTTTAATTCTATATTCAAGAGTTAAACTCTAGGCTATTATGAAACTGTTTTGCATGTTCTCCATCCACAAAACTTAAAATGAGCAGACTAGCATGGTTCTGGGAAGTAAGGAGTCTCACCTCTACTACTATTAGTTTTCTGTAGGGTTTTACCAGAGCCTGCAGTGCACACACCCCTAAACCCTGTCAGGGCTAAACACAGCATTCTGTTTTAAGTCAATCCTATTAGTGCTGCTGTAGGTAACTGAAGTCAGTCACTGCATTCTAGCACAGGGCTACAGTGATTCCCTGCTGAAATGTGGTAGCCACCAAGAGATGGTGTTTGTTAAATTGTCCGTGTGTCCAATGTGCTGATCAGACCTGGCTTAGGAACACATGATCCCTATATGAACACGGACCCTAAAATGCACCATCATTCAGTCTGAAGAATAAACAGTCCAGCAGCAGCCTCTTTAAACACATCACAGAGCCCTATGGATGGGCATTCTCTAAAAGAAGGATATGTCCATAATGAAGCATTCCTACAGTAGAGTATTGGGATGAGAAGACTGGTGACCTTATGAAATGGCAAGGAAGAAGTTAAGCAGAAATAATTATCTGGATTATTATACAGAAAGACTGACACACAGCTAAATGAAATTTGCCTGCAGGAGTTCAGCATGACATAGATGGCATTATATTCCTCAGTGTTCAAGGCTTTCCAAAACATAGGGAAATGAAACAAGGAAATGAAAGGTATTGAGTAATCTAAACATTTTTGGTTTCTGGCCACTGTACTTGCTAAACTGGGATACATAAACTTCCCAAAGACTACGTAATACTAAAATTCTGCACAAACTCCATGGTATTTTTGCTACAAATTTGCTGTTACCAAACCCAAAACCAGAATACTATAGTGCAAGCTGCTACTAACTTGCAAGCAGTTGACTGACATCAGAAAAGCCTGGATTTGGACACTAGAAACCAAAAGGAACCCAGATACGAAGTGTCACTCTGTACTGCTCCTACTAGCTGCCTTGCTGCACAGGCTGGCACTGCTGGAAGCAATGTCTCCCATTTACAAAGAGGAAATGATGCTTAGGATGAAGTCAGATCAGCAGGGTGAGAACTGGAAGATTCAGCTCAGCTCCTCAAATTCTGAGCACCACTGCTTGTTACACCAGCTTTACATCATGTGCAGTAATTCATAGTGAGGGTTCTCGCATTTCAAATTAGAACTGCATGCTGAAGTCTGTCATTTTTCAATACTTAACAACAGGCAACACAAAACTTCCCATTTCTTAAGGCCAGCCTCAAGAGAGCACATCCCAATCACCCACAGCGAAATCCACCACCTTGTTCCAAGGAGTCTTTCCAAAGGCATCTTTCCAAAGCATGCAGTAAACCTACAACGCTGTTTGCAGCTCTGTTCCTTCATCAACCCTTACAAGTGGCACGGGCAGGACAAAATCTGTGTCCTACTTGGCAGACTAGGAGAGTCAACACTGCCATCACTGAGTCCTACTCAACAGCTTTCAATTCCCTGAAGGAACTGACTCATTAGGAAGGGAGGTTGAAGCATTTCTAGTACTCATGTAAAAGGAACACAAAAAACAAAAACAGACAAAGTAGAACGTCAGTGATCCATCCAGTTCCCCATCTGGCCTCCACCAGTGGTGAAGGAAAGAAGTAAGGAAGCCTCCTGGAAGTATCTGTGTGACAACTGCTCCCCAATACACACACAGAGCAGCCAGCTTCTGCCTTTAAGTACAGTGCCTAACTGCAGCCAGCACTCAGAACAAGAGAAATGGACACAGCAAAACTCAGGCAGCAACACATTCACTTACGACAAACTTCTAGCTTTTTAGTTAATTATTTAAACAGCCAGTAATTTTAAACAAGCTTAAAGAAAGAAAATTTCTTAAACATTTTCAGCTAGTCAGTGAGGCAGTGTTTCCTCAGTACAGCTGCCCTCCCCACAAAATCTTTACCTTGACAAGGCTGAGGTCTTATCTCTGCTGGTTTTACCACAGGCTGGTAGAGCTTCTGCATATTCAAAAAAAAATAAAGAAAAATTGTGAAATACCCTCTTGGTTTAATAGATATCTAATACACATACAGCAGCCAGAACAATGGAGATGGTGGTAGAATTATTTAGATCAAGAATGTATTAGAGGTACAGTTTATAGATACTTAGTTACTGAAAATTGTATTCTGGCTAACACAGTTACATTCACTGTAAACACATCTCCAGAATCTGCTTTAGTTTGCAGAATTCTAATTATTAAAGCCTGAGGACTGACATCCAGGCATTTTGGAAGAAGCATTGCCACCTGCTGCACGACTGAGGAAAAAGAGCTGCTCGGGAGCCATTCACAGAACCAGCATGCTTTCACAGAGCCACGAACTCCAACAAAGGGAGTTTAAGACAAAAAGCTAAGCAAAAGAAAAGTACTTAAACAACTACACTCTAGCCCTGCAATTACTTGTGGAGAAGTAAGAACACTGCTTCACAAACTGTGAGTCTTGTGACCTGACATCAGTTAACTGAGACATGAAGTAAACTAATAATAAATGAATACAACCCATACTTAGCTATATTAAAGGTAGAATTAAAAGCAACTAACAGGGAAGAAGGAAACAAAGCAAGGCCATGGGAACACAAGTTATATCATCTGCAGGTTAGCGTTCTCCACTTCAGGAGCTGTCCCCCAACCTTCCTCACGCAAAAGCAAGTAGGGGAAAGCTAATTATTCCTCGCTGTAGTTTTGTCAGAGAAATTTTTTCACAGTTCACAGAACTTCTTAGCAAGTTTGCAGTAACAGCTCCAAGCAGAAGAACAAACGTTGCTTGCATTAGCCTCAAACTCTACAGAATATATTGACTGAAAACCCGCGGGATAATCTCTTGCTTTGGCAGTTACAGGGAGATCACCACAATAAGTGAGTGGTGCTCTCCAGGTAAATCACATCTCCATGGCTGCTCTCCATGCCTCAGAAAGCATCACAGGATTAGCTATGGTCATGAAAGAACACAAGAAATCTTTAACCAAAAGCAGAGAAACCACTGGTACCTTTGCAGAAGTAGCTGAGAGACGAAAAAATAAGACCACTTACAAATTAAGCTTTCTACATTTCTTACATATATTTCTACATATTCTTACAGGGATAAACTAAACTTTTGCAGACAATTTTAATTAAAATAATCATCTAGTTGTGGTAGTGTAAACTTTGAAGAGATCAGCAAGAAATAAGGTAGCATGAGAGGCATTCTAAATAACTAATCCAAGTGGGACTTGGGTAGCAGAAAGATTAAAAGGTCTTGTTAAACCTTGGTGCTATGCAATAGCATATTTTATTTTAGCTGATTTTGTTTGTTTGTTTTACATACTTGATACATTGACAAAACAGAGAGGCAAAAAGGCAACATATGTTAGAAAATACCTCAAGTGTAGGACAAATGTGTACCCATGCACTTTTCCTTACTGAAAATCATCTCTGCCTGGCTAACCTAGAGAGTTAACGTTTGTCAATTTCAGTCCTCAGAAATGCAATGCAGGCTCTTACACAACTGTCTAAAAAATCCCGGTCTTCTTTAGTATAGAACAGCTGAAGTTGGAAAGGACCTTTAAACACCCTGCTGAAAGTTGGACCAGCTAGGGCAGGTTGCTCAGAGCCTCACCCAGTGAACTTCTGAGTATCTCCATGAACCTCTCCAAGGATGAAGACTCCACAGTTTCATTGGGAAGCTTATGCCAGTGTTTGACTCTCCCTCAGCCTCTTGTTTTTTGCCAAAGGAATCCTAGTTAATCAGGAGGTAAGCAAAAGGGAGGCCTAACATAACTTCAGGGAAGAAATCTGGCAACCAAGGACACGACTGGGTAGTTTAATGCCAGTAATTACTTTACACTGTGTGTCAAAAATCCCACAGAATTTACTGCACTGATTCATTAATCCACACTGCCTTTTTTTTCATGCTTTACTGAAAGTCATAACTTGATGTAGTTACTAGCTCCAAAAAAGTGCATAGGAAGCCACTGACATTTCTTTTAAGTCATACACTACACATGATACTATCTATCTGTATGTAGTGTAGTGTTTAGTACCTCAACCAGCCCTTGGGCAAGGACTTCAGGAACTCGGATGTGACAAGATAAATAGGTGCCTACTGGTTTGTAAATCATGAGTCACCAGGTTGAAGCAATCTGCTCAAGCTTCTTTGTGCCACAGACCCAATTCAGACATAGACACAACGCTTTGTAGCAACTCTTAGTCTACTGCAGAACCGGTTAATGAAAAAAAGCAATTTCATTTTATGACAAAGAATCAAAAGCAACCATGGGAAGGAGCTTAAAGGTCAGCACTGGATGATTAATTTCTTCAAGTTATACATGGTCAGCAGCAGCTATATGCAAAAGTTTTCTGAAAGTCTTAGGTTACTCACCAACATCTCCTGCTCTGCTTTCATGGTTTGGATAGCATGCACCAGGATCTTTTTAGGCCACTGTTTACGCCTAGTTGCTGTCTCTACTATTAATTCATCAAACTGATCCTCCAGAATTTTAATGTTGGAATCTGAAAGTGACAAACACACAAAGTTACTGTGGCATTCTCAGACCATTTTTTTTTTTTTGAGACAAACTTATCAGGAAAAAGCAGCTTTAGATTTCAAATAAAAAAACCATGCATGATTATCAACATAAAGATAAATGTATGTCTTGAATCTCCTTGCTAAGGCTGTATAGAAACTGGAGCACAACTTGATGTTGGCCAGTTATTTTGAAGTAAATGATCTGGCGGGGACGGAGGCAGAGAACCCTCCAGGGGAAAAAAAAAGTATTTCCCTATGAACTCTGAATCTGTGAAGAAAGTCTTACAAAGCAATGGCTGTCTTTTGAGGTAATGTATTTTTCACCTGCAGCAAAGCAATGCAAAATGTAGCAAGAAAAATGGTTTATCTGTGTGATTTACAAGCATTAAACAAACTCCAACTGTACAAACAGTAATTGGAAGCCTAAATGATTTTACCTCACACGTAGCACAAATACGCAGTTTAACATTTAAATTCACTGTTCCCACTAATGTGTTGAGTACAACTTGCAAGCCATGCAATGTTTCCAATCTAGCGGTAAAGAATGGACTTTGAGCACCCTCTCTGGGTCACTCTGTGCAGAATCGAGTGATTGCAAAACTCAGAAAGGCACAGTCAAGGCTTTAAGAGTTTGTGGGTTTGTTTTGGTTGTTTGTTTTAAGATCACCATGACATCATTTAAGTATAGACAGGAAAGACTGAAGCCACTGGTCAACATAAACATGGAAGGCACAAAATGCCAGATCCCTTGGTGACTCAAACTGGATCAGAGATAGGCACAAGTAAATCTGTATCAAATTAAAAAGCACAATATAGTCCTTATACCTGCTTTATGCCAGCTGTGGGCAGATGACAGCGTCTCAGTTTTGCATTGTGCAGCACAAGAGCACTGCATTTTTGACCTTGCAGTCAAAGTAGCTGGAGAACTACAACTTCTAGAACTACAACCGCAGAAACTTCACAGAATCAGAGAATAGTCTGGGTTGGAAGGGGCCTTTAAAGGTGATCTAGTCCAAGTCCCCTGCAATGAGTAGGTACATCTTCAACTAGATCATATTGCCCAGAGCCCACATTTGCTCAGAGCTTCCTGACCAAAAAGCAGTTGAGTGTTTTCAGTTCAACAGCTCCACAGTTAGCTCAACATATCTGTATTTTCAGCTTTGTGTAACTGCAAAGAGCATCAAGCTGCAGGCAAAGAGCACCTAATGCCAACACAGGTGAGCGAATGAACTGCACTGAAACTTTCTTTGGACACCAGACGACAAAGAATCTCCACTACTATTATTCAAAAGACAGTAATTATAAATAGTTTCTATTACATATATTTATATAGCAACAATTTTCAACACTTTGTACATTAAATAGCAGCAACAGACAGTCTCCTAGGGCCTTTTGATAGAAGAGATCTTGGTCACTGCCCCCAACACTCATGCTGCAAGGGCCCTCCAGAGCCTCCTGCTCACAGTAGTGTCAACGCCCATTTCAAAACAGGTTGCTCAGAGCACTTTTGTCCAGCTGGTTTTCGGGAGCCTCCAGTGCTGGAGACAAGCTCTCTGGGCAGTCTTTTCCAATGCTCTGTTATCCTAACAGTGAGTTTTCACTTCCTTACATCAAGTCAGAACCTCCCCTTTCAATCGGCCCCCTTTTACCTCTGGGCAAAAACAAACCAAACCAAACCAAACCAAACCAAAACAAACCCGCCCAGCAGGAAACGAATGGAAACCGCCGCCTACCGCTCTGCAGCCGGGAGTCATCCGCGGCCTCCTCCCAGGGCTGCCCGTTAATGGTGACGTTCTCCCGCACCGCTGTCTCGAAGTTCTGCAAGACACGGGACAGGCTGAGCATCCATCCATCCATGAATCCATCCAAGAATCCAGCCATCCCTCCCGCGGGAAGGGCCCCTCCCGCCTCACCGCCCTGCCCGGCGGCCACCCCGGGGCGAGCCGCCCCCTGGCCC
>VZTI01003154.1:2101119-2123407 GCA_013397865.1 Struthidea cinerea
CAGGCCGTGGCGGCCGTGGTGGGGGCGGCGGAGCAGGGGGGGCGGGGGCGGCCTGAGGGCAGCCTCTCCCCGCGCCCCCGCGGCCCCGCCGGTGTCAGCGGGCTGGGGGTCTCTGTGTGCCGCAGGCGGCCGTGTCGGCGCTGGTGGTGGTGTCGGAGCAGGCGGGCGAGTTCCGGAGCGTCGTGGAGCTGTCGGAGAGGTGCGAGGCCGGCGGGGATCCCGGCGCCCACCCGTGTCCCGGGCGCGGGGTCCACGCCTTGGGGATTGACGGGGGATGCGCTGCCCTCCTCAGTCAGGCTGGCCCTTCTTGTCTTTAAACCTGGGCTCTCTGTGGGCTCTTGGTGGTAAACTTGGGTTCTCTTGCGGTCTTTCACACTCTCGCTATCTATTCTGTGCCTAGATTCCCAGGGTTTGTCTTGCCATGCCTGGGAGTTCACCCCGTTCAAGAGGTTTCTCCAGAGGAGCAGCGCAGTGTTACTTTGAAGGTAAAGCACGGCCTCTAAAATACTGCTGGGACTTTTCAGGACAGACAACAGGATGCTCCGGTCTGCCTGATTTACCTTCAGGTCTGCGCAGTGGCTTTTCTGTGCTCTGTAATGCAGGAGACCCAGTGGACCAAATCCCAGGCTCTCTCAGCACATCCATTTGTCCGTATTAATCCTTAAAGCAGAATTGTTCACTGGAGTCATCTGGCTGTATTACTGCAGTGAATTGGTTTTAAAAATCCCAAGTGTGCTTTGCTTACAGCAAAGAGCATATGCAGATGTTCCTTTGTTAACATGGGAGCTGGAAGGCAACTGTTTGTTGCCTTATCCTGAAAATCTCAGGGAGCCGTCTGCAGCTATTTATTGTTACCAAGCTATTTGTGCGCCTTGTTTTCTGCTGCTACTGTGAAAAGTTAGCTTATAAGTAGCAGTATTTAGAATAGACGATATATATATATACGTATAAATGTAATGATATATATAATGAAAGAGTTATTAAATAAAGAAGGTAACTCCTTCAGGTTTCTAAAATCTGACTGCACAGTTCACAGTAATGGCAAGTTCTAAAGCACAGAATTTCAGAACAGTGAAGGAAGCTCCAATTTAATCATAATGCTGGGTTCATAACCCTTTCCTCTTGAAAGGGCAGTAAGAGTTGCATCTTTTATTCTTGCAGGATCTGGATGCTGCGCTGCCTCTTATAGAACTTTACAAAGACAAGTTGGTGGGGATTGGAGAAGTGAGTAGAACTCCATAACTTGTTTAAATTTCTCCAGCAGCAGCTGTCACTGGAATTACAAAAACTGAGTCAATGCTTGTTTTTCTGTATGTGATAAGAATTGCTATCAGCCTGAGCAAGCACTGAGTCTGATTGGTAGTTCTCTTAATGTGCTTTCCCTTATAGATTTGCCTGATTCCCTCTTTTCCTTCATTATCATTATTAGAAAACAGATGGAATTTATGCTGCTAAGAGTCGTAGGAAGATTACATACTTATGCTCTCTCGTGTTATACCCAAAGGCAGATCCTTCTTGCCTTCTTCTCTGACAAAGTTAGGCTAAGCTGTGATTTCAGTACACCACACTGACTTGTACAGTTCTTTTTTTTAATCCCTCTTCTGTCTGTATCCATCTGTTGTCTCCTGTCTTACATTTGTTTACAAATGAATTGAGGCTTTAGGATGGAGTCTGCCTCTGTTTGTGTGCTGGTACCACAGGGACCTATGTCTGGTTCTGCACTGGCTGCAGTAAAGGAGGTTTTGGCAGAGCTTTGTAGCTAAATTTGCCATGTTGTACTGTATATGAAGGACTTCTCTTTGTGTAACTGTGAATGGGATTGCTTTTAGAAACTTTAAATTTTGCCTGAACATGTTTAGATCAAAAAAGTATAGAATGAATGGGTAATTTTTGCTAGAGATTGGACTAAAGCTATGGATTCAGGTCAGAAATTTTACATATACTGGAGATCCATATTTGAGACTTAATCTAATCTAGTATTCAATAGAATATAACCCCCCAGAAAACCAGTTACAGACTAAAATGTTAAATACCCTTGCTAGTAGCTGTCTGCCCACAAATGCTTTCATAGTTTAAAAGCTTATGGTTGAGAATGGATTCTTTTTTTGAGTTAAGCTGCAGCTGAGCTCTTTTTAATTGCAGTCTCTAGTATATATATTTTGAAATGCTTTGCAGTTTTGAGGGAACTTACGCCTTTATATGTCTAATTATGATTTTGTTAAGTGTTAGGTCTGTAAAACTTTCTCCCTTCTCGTCTTGCACTGTAGGTTGGACTAGATTTCACTCCCAGAATTGCCAGCACCGATGAACAGAAGGAAGGACAAAGACAGGTTTTGATCAAGCAGATTGAGCTGGCAAGAAGACTGGATTTGCCTTTGTAGGTTTTGTTTGTACTAGAAGGAGAATTTGCCAGATCTCAGTAACATGTGGAAATACTTCCCAGGATTTATGGTTACTAAGCGCCCACAGAACTTTTCTTAGGTGGATTTAACTGGCATTAGTGTCCTGTAAGTCTCCAGTTTGAGATTTAATTATAGAATTTTCCTTATGTTTGCACTTCTGTACAGTCATCGTACGTGCCCTGTTCTTGCTGTGTTGTTCCTATATCTTCACTGTAGCTGAAATTATTCATATATATGTCTGGGGGTTTCTTATTGATAAAAGGTGTAATACAGATTAATTATTTTCATCTGAAGATACTGTTAGTTTGTTTGTGTTTGCAAAAAAAAGTATTTGGCTAAATTTCGTAATGCCAGGCCTCTCTTTGCTGTGCAGAAATGTTCATTCCCGCTCAGCTGGAAGACCAACCATTAATCTCTTGAAGGAACAAGGTATGCTTGTAATGCATTTCCTCTGCCATGGCTTTTGCCAACATGATTTCTCCAGTTGTGCCGTGTCCTCACATCAGTTTGTGTATGTTAGATCCGGGAGCAATAGCGCAGAGATTCTGCGCTCATTCTGTGTGGGACCAAGGTCCCATTGGAAGCTGACACAGCCCTACTGTTCCTTCCTTGCTAATGATTTGCTTTGCTTCGTTTCTCCAAGGTGCTACCAAGGTGTTGCTCCATGCCTTTGATGGGAAGCCGTCTGTAGCCATGGAAGGGGTGAAAGCTGGGTACTACTTCTCCATTCCTCCTTCCATTGTAAGGAGTGAACAGGTAACGTTTTGTCCTGGCTCCGGCTGGGCTCTGCTCCTTCTCTGTACATTGCTCATTTTTACTTTGGCTGAATTTCTGCCTGGGGCTTTTGCCTCAGCTGGACTTCGGAGGGGGAATTCTGGCTAAACCAGCTCAGCTATTCCTGAGAAACGAGGGGGATTTTTTCTCATTTTATTGTGGTTTCCGGTGAACTCTTCTTCGGAAGCTTCTGACACTATATTGTTTTACAGTAGGGACATGACATGTAGAGAAGAGAGTCGTTTCTGTGATAGGACTGGTTTCTGTGATAAGCTCAGGAAATTTAAGACAGGAAAAGGCTTGATTCAAGTGGAGGATGTATGAGGGATGGATATAAATGGGGACGAGATTAGGAATTTAGGAAAGCACAGTGGGGTTGAGAGGTAAAAGCAGAGATGTGATATAATACACAAATATTATATGGACAAAACCCAGCAAATTGGAATTGCATTGGCAACTAAACATGGGGTGTTTTGTGCAATATAACTGTGGGATTTAATAAATAACAATTAATTCACTGTTGAGATAATAGTACTTCGGATATTTAGAAAACAGGAGAACCCTAATTTGAAGGGACTTCTTGAGCAGCTCCTGGTGTTCTTGCTTCCATTCAGAAATTGTTGATACAATGTAGACAGTGGCACCAAAGTCTTTTGATGTTGCCTTTAAATGCAGGGGGTATCCTTCCTTCATGTTTTTTTCCCACAGGTTTAAGTGCATAAAGCATTTAATGACTGTCTTACTTTCTTCAAGAAGCAGAAGCTTGTGAAACAGCTGCCTCTGGAAAATATGTGCTTGGAAACTGACTCTCCTGCTCTGGGGCCTGAAAAACAGGTAAATGATGGGAGGGAGGGACTTCTGTGTATTTGTATCCAAACCCGCACCCTGTGGAGGTCAGCTACTGGCACAGGAGAGAAGTAGTTTAAACATGGATACAAGGGAGGAAATAGGCTACAGAGGGAACGTGATCCAAGAGGAATGAATGGGTGCATGTCATTTTTCTGCCACACGTGCCACAATGTGACTGAAGTTGTGTCTGGAAGTACTGAATCTGAAACACCTGTGATCTCTAGGGATCTGTAACTTGGTTGGTTTGTTTGTTTTTCAGGTGAGAAATGAACCCAAAAATATTTACATTGCTGCTGAATACATTGCCAAAATTAAAGGAATTCCAGTTGGAGAAGTTATAGAATTGACTACACAGAATGCACTAAAAGTATTCCCCAAACTTCAGCACTTTCTTCGGATATAGATTCAGAAACTGAAATATATGATGTTGCAGAAAGTATTACTTCTGGTGTAATTAATAAAACCAACATGCATCTTGTGTTAAAGTGGAGTTTTGCTTTTGGAAGCAAGCAGTGTTATATAGCTGGATAGGATGAAAATAGGGAATTTCTCAAAGGCCTTTGGTGTGCACCATATTAATCTCTTGAATGTGATAAAGACACATTGTTCATTTGCATCATGTCTCTGAACAAATACTTTGTAAAGAAGAGCACCATAAAATTGTCAGTTTCGTTTCTCAGACTGCTTGCCAGCTGCTCCTAATCTGGGAGATCACTACTGTGCAGTGCTTCATCCCTTTCTGAGCCATTGAAAGAAACCAGCTGGATGGACATTCTCTATGTTGTGCTGACTGGACTCTGAGGGGTGCAGAAGCAACATCTCTTCAAAATACAGTTGGAAGGAAAGAATTACAGCCCTTCTACTCCTCTCCCTTTCCATTGTATAAAGTAACTTAACAGTTGCTGAGATCTTGGCTATTTTGAGAAGGATTTTCTTGGATTTTTAAAATATTTTATTTTTTGAATTGTGTTCAAAGAAAAAAACCTGTGATTGGTCTTAGTTCAAGGACTCACTCTTCTGATTGCTCAGTATGAGGAGATAAAGGATGTGAAAGGGAGACAAGCTCAATTTTGTGATATCTTGGAGCTGGTCTCTGGATTCTGCTGTGTTAGTCACTGTCCTGAAAATTGAGTCTTGTGCTCCCTCACAGCACCTGGGCGGATGTGGGCCTGTGAAATACTGATCACAACTTGATTATAAACCAGCAATTGAATGAGGAGGGTTTTACATGACACCCAGCTGTTCTGAGGGCCACTAAGGAAGTGGAGGTTTTCTCTATGGGCAGTTTTACCAAGGCAGTAAAGAAAATACACAGGTGTTAACTTAGTCCATGACCACCTCAGGGAGTGGGAAGGGGCCAAAGCTTGCAGTGTAAGTGATGCCCAACTTAAAGTTTTGTTTTCCTCTACATTGCCTTCCTCTTTTTCTTAAAATGACACTGTCAGGAGGTTTTTTTGTTGTCTTTATCAGAACAGCTCTGTTCTGCCTTTTGACTAGAAATAGCTTATTCAATTTAAAGAAATGTTTCTAAGCAGTTTTTGGCATGGAGCAAGCAACCAAACTTGCATAATTTGTCTCTATTACAACGTGTATTTAGAGCAGCAAACACCTGGATCTTTGCTGAGAGTTTGATCCAGAGGAGTTAGAGCCATTCCTTATCCTGGATCTACAGGCACCGTTTCCACTAAATTGGGTGAAGGACAGTGTTTGCCTCCAGATGGTGCTAGGGAACAGGTGTGCAATAGTCGTTAGACGATTGGTGTGATTCACTTAATGATTAATAATCAAATCATTGGAGATGCTAAACATGTGATACCAGGCAGCCTACATGTGCTTCCTGCTGCCTATGTGTTGGGAAGGCTCCCAGTATTGCTTAGGAATGCAGTTATGTACGGATACGCTCCGGGTAAGAAGTCAGGCAGCATCCAAATGTTTGCAGAGTTTTGACCTAATTATTTTTCTCTATGGAATTCTTAACGTTGGATGAAAACATCGGTTTTGCAAAAAGAGGGGATATTAAGTAGTCTCCTCAAAATCCCTGTCTCTGCAGGGGGGTGGCATTGCTGTGGTTCAGCCTTAGCCTCGCAGTAGGATGATTCCTGAGCGTTTGAATCCCTTTTGCTGCTGCAGAAGCCTGTAGACACACGTCCCGCATCTCCTGTGTGGGCAGGGCACTGCCGAGGGTGGGCAGCCCCTCGTGGGCTGTAGGGGCTCTAAGACAGCCTGTGTCCCTGTTGCCTGCAGCAGCAGGCCTGGAGCTGCTTGTGGTGGTGCAGGAGTGTGGTTGAGGCTGGCGAGGGAGGCACGGAGTTGCTTCCCCCTGGGCCAGGGAGAGCTGGCATTGCAGCAGCCGTGGGCAGGGCCAGCCTGGCAGGGGGCCCATGGCAAAACAAACCGGCTTTGTCCTCTCCTTAGACCTGTGGCGCCGGAGCTAAGTCATGGAGTAGGTGACCTGGAGTTCCAGAAAAGGAAAATGCAGTGTCATTCCCACCCTGCCTTGGCATCCCTGACACATTGCAAGGGTCAGAAGCAGCACCTTTTTTCCACTGCTGCTAATCTGGCTGTGCGAGCTGTGCCCCAGTCCCTACAGTCAGTGCTGGGGGTGGGCAGCAGGCACTGGAAATGAAGTTGTTGCTCTGCACAGGAAATACAGCTTTTTAATGTACTCACTCAGGACTGGTGGTAGTGTCGTGCAGTGAGGAGGAGGTGTGGTTTCTGAACTGGAAAACATCGCTGATCCTCAGCAATCATTCTGTAACTTTACCTCAAAAGGGGAATTTAACAGAGAGCTTGGATTTCTGCCTGCATTGCCAGGCTAACACCTGGCCTGAAGGGGCTGGGGAAGGCAGGATGGCTTTGGGGGAGCTGTGTGGCTGCACACTGTGAAGCTCTCCATCCCCACCAAGGTTGGCCTTAGCAACATCAGTGTGTGTGTGCTGAAGCCTGTTACAGCCTCTCAGGTGTCTGGATAAACCATGCCTTCCCCTAGGTAGCATAGGACACTGAAGTGGCCAAGGATGTATTGGAGGAAGGACACAGTGCAAATTTAGCTTTCAGGAAAGTTAGCGGCATCCCAAGTTTTCTTTTCAGCCAAGCCATCAATTTTGGGGGTCACACAGAGCCCATGTGACCTCCGTCTCAGAGAGAGGAATGGCACAGATTGTCTGCAGCAGTGTGGAAAGAGGTAGGTCCCAAGCTCCATCTGATACCTTCAGCCATCAGCTTTCCTTGGGATGTTACAAACAGCAGATCTGGTTGCACTTTGCAGGACTCCCCATGTCGCTTTACCTTGCAGGATGTACATGAAGGGACAAAAAAAACCAAGAAAGGGCTCAATCTGTGCTCACTTAAATAGTCTTTGGGGGACTGCAGCTGGATCACCCTCCCAGGGCCTTTCTTCTGAAATTTGTTTTTAGCCATAGATTAACAGGGCCTGAATCTCCTGAACTCTGGGAGAAAGTGCTCTGAGTTTTTCCAGACTCTTACATGGGAGCAAGCGAGGAGATGGTGATGAGGCCAAGGGGATGAAATGCTGTTTAATCCTGCTGTTTATCATGATAAGAGTTTAGACAAATTGACTAAAGACTTTTACTGGAGGTGCTTCCAACAGACTCCTATGCAATGCATAGATAGGCTCTTTAGAGGCAAAAGCAAATAAATAATTGCCTGGAAATGCAACTTTCATCACTTATGAAGGTCTACTTTTGTTTGTTTTTTCATTAATGCAGGCTGGGGTTCGATCTTCTGTTCCCATTACAGAGCAGGAAAGTGGATTTGAGAAAGTCACTGGCTTAGCATAAAGCTTTATTGTTCTCCTCTTTGCTTTCTATATGCAGTACAAAGATACCACTGAGATCAAAGAAAGGATATGAATTGCCATAGCACCCAGTTGTCTCAACATTTTCCTCTTCAGCAGGTGGTTATCCATCTGTTAATTTTCCCTGCTGGCGCTGGCTTTTCTATCAGTGTGAATCTCTTGGGACATGGAAATGACCCTCAGTGCACTGCCTGGTGGCCCCACCAATGCAGTGAGTGCCAAGTGCCTCCTCCATGGGCTGGCGAGTTTTTATGGCCCTTCGAGCTACTGTGAATGACAAAACAATGAGAAACCCTAGCGAGGATCATGGTCCTGATGAACCCTGGGGCAGGAGCTGATACCCATGTCCCCAGATGCTTGGTGCTGTGCTCGGAGAGACGCTGCTTGGCTCAAGCACAGGAGATCAGGGCCACTACCCTGCTCAGGTCTGCCGATGAGAACGGGGGTGTGGCTGCCCTGAGGAAGCAGAAATGATGAGGCAATGGAGTGCCTCTGAGGCATGGCCCTGAGGACAAAGAGTCTGGAGGAGCATATCTGATGTCCTACCAAAGTGGCAGAATCAAAAGATATGGATTTTGTCTGCAGTTTCTGGGTGAGACAATACGCCTTGTACCCTGCCTCCAAGGGCAGGCGAGGCGGCTGTGACTGCATTCAGGTGAGCCCAGCCCGCCACGGCAGAGCACCGGCTGCGTTGCGGCTGAGCAAACCCTCGGCTGCCCGGTACAAGGGCGAGTACCGCTGCCTGAATGACCACGAAGCAGCACTGACATGTGGGGAAGCAGGCCCACATCCCCCTGTTTTGGAAGTGCAGGGGGTGAGACACAGAAAAGTGACGGTATCGGCAGTGTGACTGAGCCCCTGGCACCCCAGATATCACCTGGCAAGGCGGGGTGGGCGAGCACACAGGCTATGCCTGAGCTGCCTGTTAAAGCCTGCCTGAGGTGCAGGGAGAGCTGTTCGTGCTCCCCGCCCTGCTCAGTCCCTCTCGACCGAGCCCGTCGTGCTGAGGAGCAGCAGAGCCCTCCCCATGGCCGCCGTCCTCTCCATCTGCTGCGAGGTCCCCGTGGCTGCCTGCACTTCCTGCACCTGGGCCACCCTGGCTGCCAGGGAATAGCAGCTGACGTGTCCCTGCCTCCTCAGCCCCCTAAAGGTATCCTGACTCCATCCCTGGGTGTGGTGGGGTTCATCCCATTCGGAGCAGAGCAGATGGGCAGTGCAGCGCCACAGTCCATGTGAGCTGCTCACATGTATTTTGTATTTCTGTGACAAAGTGTGTACACTGGGTTTAACTTGTGTAGTGCTCCCACATGGACTTTGCATCCACTCTTTTGGCTGTGGCAGGGCTGTGTGCTTTGTCACCAAAGAGTGCAAACAGATGCTGGTTCCTTGTCGGTGCCCAATCACACCTTCAAGTACATGATCCCACATTAATAAATGTTGTTCCACAAGCAGCACAACCAATAATGCTTTTTTGCCCCAAGGATTTAAGATTTCACCACAGCAATCCCAATCTCCTACCCATGTCCTGTGATGCTCCCCGTACAGCCCAGCACTCCTAGTGCTGCATTTCCAGCTCCTTGTGTGTCTCCCTGATCTCTGATATGGTACCACCAGCTTCTCCATGTACCTTCGGCTCTGCCCATCACAGTACCTTGGCTTTCTTCTGTGTCTCTGTGACCTCCCTGTAATTCCCCATCTCTCTTCCATTGTGCCTCCCTGAGCCTGTTGGATTGTCATTTAGGCAAGATTAGTCTGGGTAGATCATGTTTGGATAGCTGTTGGCATCAGGCTCAGCAGCTGGGTGTGTGACTCCTCTTGGGGGCCTTGAGAGGAAATGGAGACAGTCAGTGTCATCTACATGTCCACAAACTCCCACAGAATCCCGCAAACCTTTTAGGGACTTTTTATCTCCTAGAGGTCTGTCCCTCTGCCAAATTTTGTTGACCATTGCCAAAACTTCTGAGTTGTGGATGTGGACTAAGGGTCAGCATGACCATGTTAAGTGAATTCCATGGAAATGTGTGTACGTTGGATGCTGCACCTCCTGGGTGGAGTTGGACCTGCTGCTTGCAGCCTCCCAGGTCTGCTCAGCCTATGACCACGGGTGAACCTGTGAAATGGGCCTGGGGTTATCTAGCAGGAAGGTCTGTCTTTGTGAAGTGCACTGCCTGGAGAGGGCAGCTTTGAAGTGCTGATTGGCACTGGCTTTATTGTTATAAACATATAGAGAGAGCATTTTTGTGCTCAGATCGTTTCTGGACACACAACAAAGGGTGAGGAAGCAAACAAATGGAGTGCTGTGGGAACAAGTTAAATGGAGAACCACGTGGGGAGTTTCAATCACAACATCACCAGATAACTTCCCATTTCTCTGGGGTGTCGTTATTCCTGCCTGGAAAAGTCAGGGTGGAAACTCAGCTTTGCACTACACAGGACCTCTGTGCTGAGTCGAAGCAATGGTGAGTGCACGTGCACTGGGCTAATGTGGTGTGTAATGTGCACAAGCAGATGTCAGCACTGTCCAAAATAATCCCTCCTGTGCTCATGGTGAGTGCATCATATCCACTGAGAATCCACACGTGCAACGTTTATCCACAGATGGTGATTCTTGATCAGCACGTGGAGGCTGCTGTCGTTCCAAAATAGGTTCTTTCAATTTCTTTCCTTTCGCCCGGTGTACAAGAGGCCAATCCACACACAGAGTCATGGTATTTGATTTATTTACAGTTATGTGCAGGCAGCAAATCCCAAACACGGCCCCGTACCAGCCACTTTGAGGAAAGTAAACTCTACCCCAGCCCAAACCAAGCACAATAGCCCAAAGTGATGAAGGGCTTGGCTGAAAAGGCAGTGATTTGTGGGACTGGTGTGGAAGGTTGGTTCAACAAGACCTGTTCCCTGGCACTGACAACTGCCTTTCCTCTGGAAAAGACACCCCTCAGGACCAGGCTGCCAGAGACCTATTGAAAGGTTGCTCAGAGGTTTCCCAGCACTTACAAGATGAGGCTCAGTTCAGCCAAATGGTGAAGAATGGGGCCTTTCTTCCTCCGCTCACTAGCAGAGTTACCTGGACTAACATCCCTCCAAGCCTCTTTGAGTTCATCTTTTAATTTTATTCTCAAAGGGCTGAGTAATTAGGTTATTTAGAAACTGTCAGCAGCACAGGAGAGTGGTACCCTCTGTCCTGGACTGTCGCCTTCATGGTCTGCTTTTCAAGTTGTACAATAATGCAGTTTTGTATTGTGGCTTTGTTTGCCGTGGCTCAGCTGGTTTATTACAGGCCATGGAATCTGTCCTTCTGTTCAAGAAACACAAAGATAAGCTGGTGGCCATTGGTGAGGTAATCTGCTCTGATTTCTGCAGAACCAGGGTGTGCTTGATTTGGCTATATGGAAACTGTCCGAAGCTAACTGTGGTAGTTTCGTCTCACTGTAACCTCTGACTGCTTACATTCCTCTGCGTGGATAGATATGAAATGAGTTGAGATTAAACCCCAAAACTTCATTTTCCTGGCTAAAGATCCATGCAAGAGTAAATGAAAATTACAAAATCCCACAAGGGGAGCATATTGATAGATGTCTGAAATGCTGGTTTCCTGCAATGAAGACGTCGTAGGGAAGCTAGTGAAGCTACTTTAATCTGTGCCAGGAGTGTTTTTGCAGGTTTTATCACATTTTCTTGATTTTTATTATTCATCTGTTACTATATTTGCAGGTTTGTTGTCCCTTGAAGGGTGCTGTCTTCTGCTCTTTCTTCATTGATAAAAGTTTCTGCCACTCTCCTGAGAAAATTGAGCTAGTGAAGGCATTAGAGCCCCAGAGTTTGAAGATCATCACATTACATGAAGTCTTAGATGACTTTTTGTGTGGATTGGGCTGGACTTCACTCCACAGTTTGTGTCCATGCCTGAGCAATGTGAGGATCAGCAGAGAGCCCTAGGGCAGCAGCTGGCACAGCAAAACAACTGGACTTGCCTGTATGAGTCAGAAACTTTCACACAGTGTCTCCTTCAGACATGGGACTTTAACTAGGCTCAACACCTGTTTCCTGCATCACAGCTCCACAGGCATCCCCTAAAGAACGCTAGTGATTGTTTTGAAGTTTATCTAAGTGTTCAATGGTTTAAGATGAAAAGATAACCATACTTGTGAGCACTTACATCCAGGAGCATGGTGTCTTTGTCAAAAGCTAACTAGAAAACTGTTCCTTTCCAGCTGTCCTCTGATGAGGGTATGGGAGACTTCCTAGCCTTTTCCTCAAGATTCTCCTAGAGGAGACTTCTTTTTATCGTTCTTCATCTCAGAGGCTCAGGGCTGCTAGTTAGTACAGGCCCAGTAACATAAGGAATCCCAAAGTACACCTGGACAAGTGTGGCAGATGGAAAATTAGGGAAATAGAGACCAAGGAAAGCACTGTAACTTTGTGGGAGAAATGGTGAAGGTAGTGGAGCAAAACAGCCACTGCCACAGCATTACCCAGTACAGTGGGGTATTTTTGAATTAGGGAAGGAAGTATGATTTCATGAGGAATTTTTTCTCCCTGTGGACTATTTTAAGCAGATAAGTATATTGCAAATTTTACTCATCTAATGGGGAAAAATACATCATTCCCACTCATTAAAAAACACTCATTAAAATAAAACATGACAGAAGACCATAGGATGGGAAAAAGTGCCATGGACATGGAAGAGAGGCAGCTGAGCAACTGCAGCAAAGACTTTTCCTTTGCAAGTCCCACTGTGGACCAGGAAGGTGCTAACTGAAAGCTGTGCCCATTACCAGTCCTTTGGAGACTGGTAAGTTAATTTGGTGGTCCTTGCCTACCTACCAGTGGGCTGAGGGAATCTCAGCAGCCATTCCACCCCATGGAGGGCAGGGTTAGCAAATCCAAGCTCTGCATTTTTCAGTGGCTGAGTACTGCTTAAAATCTTGGAGCGTTCTCATCCTTCCATACAAAAATTTGATACACAGGGTTTGGGTTGCTCAGTTCTGCAGCCTGATCCCAGCTCCCTGGCTTTCGTATGTACATTGTAGATGTTCAGGACATACTGCTCCATAACTTTGCTGGGACACAGTCTGTCATCCTGGAAAAGGTACAAGCTGGTTATTATTTTTCTTTTCCTCTGGAGGTTATTTTTTTCCTCTCTTGCCACTACAAGCCTTGATCAGGTTAGTCCTTGCAGAGTTCCTGGAAGTCATTTCAGCAGGGTTATAATTGGATTGCATGTGCCTTGGCCTTTTGCCCTCTCTTCTAACTATCATTTTCCAGTATCTGAATCGATGTAGAAGGAAAAGTGATACTAGCAAGGGTGAGGAATTGGCTGTGGTTGCCATGAAACATATCAATGCCCATGTTTTCCTTTGGAGTGATAATGAGACACTGGGATTTTTTTGATTTTGGGAAAAAAAACCCATGAGACAGAGAAGTCACAAGCAGTTTGAAGCTAAGCCTCCCACAGGCTGTTGTTTTGAAATGAAACTGCCCATTTTGAAACTCGAGGCACATTTATTTTTCAGTATTCCCCAGAAAAACCAAGCATTTCCACATTTCTTAAGGGAAAGCTCTGTATGACATTCTCAGTGAATGGTTTGGTGTTTGTAAATAAGATTTCCCAAACATGTAAGTATCTTCAGTTCCCCAAAAAATGCAACCTCTCCCAAGCCAACCCCTTGTCAGAGAGCAGTGGGAGCTCACCTTCACCACCATCCATCCCAACATCACCCAGCTCTGTTCCTGCCCCAGGCTCTGGCTGCTATCACCTCCCTCTGGTCGGAGGAAGGAGAACAAGGCCTTTTGCTTCCAGCACTGACATTTATCCTGGCAGTTGCTGAGATGAGAGGAGAGTCACCAAGACTACCAAATCTGCCTAGGTAAAAGGAGGCAACACTGAGCTCTCCCTATCCCTTCACTTAGGCTGGGAGGAGGGATGCAGGGATGTTCTTGAGCACAGTACTCTGAACCTGCCAGCCAGCTCATGGCTGTGACGGTCTTTGTGTCTTTCAGCAGGTTTGTGGGTCTGCCTTCTGGCATCCAACATCACCTTTGTCCTGTGCATAGCCCCCGAGGTTGTTGTACAGCCAGCAGAGAGGAGAGAGCACTCCAAGCAGAGTTATTCCCAGGACCCAAGTTATTTCCACCTCATTCCCCTCCTAAGGTTTCTAAAAGCTATGAACTGTTGGTTCTGTCTGAGGTCTTAAGGGACACAAATACTCTGTTCACCCTGTGTTTGCAGTTCATTGGAAATACAGGATTATCTCCAAAGGCTTAACAGTCTGAATGCCATTCTGGCAGAGCTGGGACATATCCTGCATGTTGCTGTATGGATTGCTGCAGTGAGACTGCTTCTCATGGGCCATTCTCTCATGTTTATTTTCCCGGCTGCACCGGTACAGATAAGAATAAATGGCCTCAAGTTGCACCAGGGGAGGTTTAGATTGGATATTAGGAAAAACTTCTTCACTGAAAGGGTTTTTGAGTGTTGGAACAGGCAGCTCAGAGAAGTGGCGGCATCACCATCGCTGGACATGTAGATGGGGCACTAAGGGACATGGTTTAGTAGTGGACTTGGAAGTGCTGCATTAACAGTTGGACTTGATGATCTTAAAGGTCTTTTCCAAAATAAATTCTGTCATCCTGTATTTAAGAGCCACAAGGTACTCACAAGATAGAGAAACAATTTGTAAGTCAACACTACAGCTGTTGATATCATATGACTGCTGCCCCAGTGAAACACACTGATGGATGTGTCTGTGGGCACACAGGGACGTCAGGCGCTGGGTGAGTGCTGGAGGTGCCGAGTGCCCCCCAGTCCCCGTGGTGCCGTCAGGAGCTGGGCGTGGTGCTGAGCTGGTCAGTGTGCAGGCTGGAGGTGGGAGCGGAAGGCCAGGCTCTCCCCTGCTCTCTAACCATCTGGATGAAGTAGATGTCAAGTCACGTGCAAAGAGCTCTGCATGCTCTGGGGCTGTCCTGGCACAGGAGCTGCCCACTGTCTGGTGGTTGATAGGGGCACCACATTTGTCTCCCCTGACGATGAAAGGGAGGGAATTTTCTGTGAGAGATTCTGGCTTTGCAGCTAATCTGAAAGAGTTTATATCTTGTGGCTGTGATACAAATGACTACTGTTCAAAAGGGTCTTTGGAGAACACTTGGAGTGCTTTCCCAATCCAGGAGCTCCAACAAGGAGAGTCCCTGGTGTCTGTCTGTCTGACTTCCTGTTAAGAAGATTAACATTGCTGGAATGTCAATGCATTTTCCATAATGTACTCTCACAGCCAGGGTCTTGGGCAGGCATCTTTTATTGTTATTCAGTCTAAACAAAAAAAAAATTCCTGCTGATTTTCAGTTTAGCTGAGGTCAGCCAGCACCTTCCCCACCAAATGCATGTAGAGATTTAAAGGCTCTTTTCCTGCTGATAACCTCTTCAGAGAGAAATTGGGAACTTCAAGCTGTTACTAAATATTTGGTTTTCCTCAACAGTAAAAGTAGCAATGCTCCCCAAGCTTGGGTGAGCAATCCATCTCTAAAACACAATTCCATACCAGGCTCTTAGTGGCTCCAAAATCGCATCCCTTCCGTTTAATTTTCGAAGGATCTGTGTGCATGGACCAGGCAGGCAAGGTGTAATGAACTGGGCAGTGAAAAAGAGTTACACTGTGGTGTTTTTTCAAGAGCATAGCACTTTTTGTTGTAACTCTGGGTCATCCTAGAAGTGAAGATTTTACTGCTGTTGCTCTGAAAAGTGGTTTCACCAGCTGATTGCTTCACCATTCCTATGAAGATGGGCAGGGAGCAGGAGCTCTCAGTGGACATTCTGCATCCACAGAAGGCTACCTCTGACTTAGTCACTTGTGCTACAGCCAGCAGAGAAAACTCTCACATCACTGAATTCTTATAAGCCGAGTTGCTAACTCTGGAGTGTGTTACTGGAATCCTGCAGTATCTCCCAGGTGTGCTGTTTGGGATGGGATGAACTGCAGCCCAGCAGTTCCTCAGTCCATGCTCACTCAGATGCATCTATCTGCATCTGCACAGCTTCTCCAACCCCTCCTGTTCCACAGCCTGCTGATGGTCCAGGTTGGTGTCACTTAATCTTCCTCACAGGAGAGATTTTTGGTTGTCTTTTAGTAAAGAAATGAACCCAAGATATCAGGATTGCCAGACAGCACATTGCTGTGCTGGTGTGTTATCAGTGGAGGGAATCTGTGATGTAACACTGAAAATGCCTCCAAGCCTTTCCCCAAATTTAACAACCTTCCAGTGAATGAGTGCTGATCAAAAATGAGAATGTTCATCTAAGGCAACCCTTCTACAGATCATACATTTTATTAATTTTTTTTTTGTGGGCATATATGCTTTTCTTACTGCGTATAAAGGATTCAGATGGAAGTTACATTTTTGTAATATATGAAGAGCCTGTTAATCTTGGAGAATAAGAACCCAATACATTTTGCCTACTATATTTGTGACACGATTTTTTTTTTGTATTCAAAACTTATTTTGTGTTTGTAGTTTTTCCCGCTTGCTTTGGTAGGAAATTCAGGGGTAAAATTCCATTAGATATATGAAATTGATAGCTAGCTACAAAAAGAAAAGGAGATGGCAGCTGAGCAGAAGTACCAGATGTACATTTCTGCATCTTTTGTATGGACAGAGACACCTGGGAACACAAATTTCTATTGTTTACAGTAGAGAAGTTCATTACCCTGAATAAATTAGTAATATAAGTTACTAATATGTTAAAATTCAGACCTTTTCTCTGATACCTAAGAGTGCACTAATATATTCCTGTCAGTACATCAAAAAGTTGAGCCCAGGTCATTGGCAAACATGCCTACTGTGGGCAGTCATGTTCCCAAAGTGGGGTGGCCGGGCAAACTCCTGGAGCTACAAACAAATTTCAGGCAAGTGCCTTGAGTTGCAAATGCTTTTTCTTGAGTTGAGGCTTTATCTTGTGGGGAGACTGGGCAAATACAGCTGGAATGAGGACTGCATAGGAGGAAGAGGATGTTTACGTTTTCCCCTGTATTCTCTCTGAGCTCTCCATCAAGATATTTAGGAATGTGACTCTCCAACGACTTTCTTTCAAGTCCAGCTCATTGAGGTTTGTTTAATATCCAGCTAAAATAGTTCATTTCTAGCTCAGTTGGAACTTCAGATCTTTTGTTCTGAAATCCCTTTCTTAAGCTGCTGTGATTTTCTTTTTTAAACAACTTGTCTGGGAGACAAAGACCTGGTGCACTCCTGTCATGTAGGTTTTCTCTCCACGGAGAGGTCAACTTCTGCATTGAAAATCATAACCAAGAGATAAATGCATTATAAAATGAAGTTTAATTTTTTTTCCTTGCAGACTGACATGCATGGTTTGAAACATTAGAACCAGAAGATCTGGAAGTCTTAACTGTGTGTCTGATGTACATAAAATTTCTAGGGTTGTTTTACATAAAATTTCTAGGGTTGTTTTAGAGTTGCTGGAATTTTGGCAAGATTCTACAATATGCTTTTCAGACTCCTAAACTTGGCCTCAAGTTTCACAAAGATGGATTGACCTGTGGGGTTTTTATGGGGGATTTAGACACCATCTTGAGGTTTGGAAGAAGGACATAACCAAGAATTAATTATCTCAATCATCACTGAGATAATCCAGCTAGGGGTGTCCAAAAGCTAATAATACCTTGAAAGAAACACTACAGCTGAGTTTCCTGCATTTTGTGAAATGCCCTGGATGGAAACAAAAAGGCTCCTTCTCGGCCATTTTTTTGTACAAAGATGCAGTACCTGCAAGACGACTTTTTAGTTTCAAAATAGTTGTGAAAATACTGTTCTTTCAATGGCACATATGCTATAGAAGGATCAACAACACCACTGCAAATAAGGATTCTGCATTTCTAATTGCTTTTTCACCTTCTCCAGCCTGAAAATTTAAGTGTTGGGTCCCTGCCTGACTTCTGGAGTTTGGATACAAGAAAATAATTTTTGTGGAGTAAATTAGTATCAGTTACTTCCCAGTGACTGCCTGATACAAAGAGGCATTTAGGCCTTTTCACAGCATTCAGGAAAATAACTTCATTAATGCTTGGGTATACATGAGAAATTTCTGGCTCTATCACTAACAGTAGTATTCAGGAGAGCCTAAATTTTCAATTAGAGGCTAAATTTAATAAGGGATAGCACCAATTTTATGCTAAACAGTGCTGTAAACCTTGAAATCAGTGCTCTGTTTTTAGCCTTATAAATTGTTCATGAAATGTAGAAATCCAGGGACTCACATTTTGAGTGAACTCCTGCAATGGATGTTTCTCCTGGCGTAACTTTCTCTTGCTGGGCAACTTTGTCCTTGGCCCTACTTTCCATACAGATGGCTATAAATCAGGAGCAATGACCGTGAAACCTATGAAATACAGCAGTGTAAAAACACAGGAGATAAATATCAAAGCTTTGCCTTGATGCTGTCAATTTGATTTGCCTTCTCCTTTCTTTTTTGGGAAGGTACTTCTGGAGAATAATGTCCCCAGGATGCAAATGCATTGGTTGTATCTCATCAAAATCAAACAGGTTTGATTTCACCAGGGCCGGTGCAGTGTAGCAAAGATGGATTGCAAACAGATCTGTGTTGATCTGTTGTAAATAAAATTGGTTCTCTCTGGAAAGTCTCCTTCTGGGAGTTAGTTTGCATCCACGTCCTCTTTCCACTGCCCCCCTTTTCTCTACAGTTCGCTGGTGTCCGGTTACTGCTTCCGTGCAGGAAGCACATGACGCTGTGTGTGCGGAGCCATTGGGCGGAGAGGGAAGGCGGATGATGCTCCGTGGGCAAGGCTGCAGTGAAACCCAAGATGTGCCAGCCGTTCTTAGCACAGGATGAAGTCGAACCTTTCCCTGAGGGTATTAGCTGGCAGCAGCTCTGCCTGCTGTAAGCAGCCAAGGGTGCAACAGTAGGGAAAGGAAGAACTGGAGAACAAGGCCTATTTTGCTCTGGTTTTAAGGAGTAAATGTTATCTTTGGATGGACTTTGAGATCATCCAAAATTCGAGGGGAAAAAAAGTTGAATCGGGTGTAGATCCGTGTTTGTACCTTCTTCCAAAAGAGCAGGAGTCACTTAGGATGCTAACGCTACATCTCTTCCACCCAGCCAAACTGTTGCAGCCCTTTCCCTGACCCCAAAGCCAACCCTCAGCCTGTGCCAGAGCTCATGAAGGGCCACTGCTGCAAGTACTGGCACAGACACAGTCTCAGGTGTGTTTTCAGCATACAATGTGTAATATGGATATACATTCCTAAAGTGAAAGCCAGCTATTCTGTTGCTTTGATAATGTTTGTTTCAGTTCCCACTCCACTTCTTCCTCTTGAAGTCCTGTTAAAAAAAAAAGCTCTATCTATGCTACAATACGTAGAACAAGCCAGACAGAGGAAGTGGGAGAAATTTACCAAGCATCTGATGTTACAGAGGAAAAGTAAAAATAAATCAGGCTTTTTTTTGGCATACATGAGAGAGGCAAGAAGGGCCTGAATCTGACATAGGTAACTTTATTTTTAAAGAGCACATTCATTGCACACACCTCTTGTCTGCAAATTCAGGACTGCTTCCAGTAGTCTCTAAAATTCCATGGTGCCTCCAATCATCACTACCATTGCTCAGGGAAAGCAAACACAGCCAAATTAATAGTTTAAAGCACATGTCCATGTTATTATCCATAATGCAAATAAGATCAGGAACTGTGGCTTACATAGGTCAACTGGTCTTGAGTAAAATACCGACTCCTCATTTGTGAGGGTACTTAAGACTGGTGGCTAAGCGTATCCACCGCCCAGACAGATCTGATTAGGCTCTGACATACCCATGAACAATGTGCAGTGTGTTATTTGCCGAACACATTCCAAACCATTTCCCACAGAAACCAGTAAAATACTATTAACATTGTTAACAAACCTAAATATTTCTGTATTTTTCTATTATGCTTTGGAGGACACTCTGTCTCTTTATAAGGGGATGCTGCCTGTAGCAGCCTAATTACAAACTGTGACAGGGGTTGCCAGACACTTCTCCTGTGCAGACACAAACCCAGCAGGGTTTGGGGGAAGATTGCTTACTGAAGTGATATCTACCCGCCTCTGCACAGGAGCCAGACGGACAGTTTTCTGGGGTATGTGTCAAATCAAATTTCAGAGGTTGAGTGGAAACAAGGAATGTTTTGCCTGCGGCTCTGGAGGCAATGAAGGACTGGGGTGGATGCACACGCCCTGATAATACACCATACTGGTCACCCTCTGCTGCAATTTGGGCCTCTGTCTCTGCTCATCCGTCTCTTATCACTTCAGTACATTTCTCTGCATCACCACTGCAAAGAGACAAATCTTACTATGGTAGGGGAAGGCCTGGGAATTTCCCAGAATGTGCTGGAGGTGGTGTGGCCTATGTGTCCCTGGCACAGATGGTGCAGCAGCCGAGGTGCCCTGCCCGGTGCCCAGGAAGAGGGGTGAGGGATGGGCCATGAAGCACCGGTCTGTGCCCACCCAGCCTTGCCTGGGCCGGACACACCAGCCACCAAAATGGTGAGAGGAAGGAGGTGACGTTGCTCCTTCCTTGGAGATGTTGTGGGGAGTATTTACCATCCCCATGGAGTTCTCATGCACCCAGCCAAAGTCACATAGCCTTTGTAAGTTCAGTTTAAAAGACTTAAAGGAGTGTGTATGTCACAGGTTCAGTTTAAAAGACTGAGAGTGTGTGAGTCTGTGTGTGTGTGTGTGTCTGTGTGCACATACATCACTCAGATGTTGGGATTGAAGAGAAGCAGGACAGGAGCAGGAGTGCAGGGATTGTGCGGATAAGGAACCACGAGAAAGACGGACAAAGAAAACGGGAGCGGAGGTGTGAACAAAACAACCACCTCTATCTGTGTATATCCACATCCCCACACTCCCAACCCTTCCCAGCGGCCCGGGTTGCGCTGCGGGTGCGCTAACCCCACCGCGGCGATGGCAACGTGGCTCCGCACGGCCAAGCTCGCCCGCCCTCGGGGCCGCCCCCCGCTCCGCCCGGCCCCGGGGCGGGGCGGCGGCCAGCGGAGCCACAGCCAGGTGACCTTGGCAGGCAGAGCCGGGCTGCGCCCGCCGCCGTCAGCGAGGAAGCTGGGTGGGGAGACGGCCGAGATGGTGGAGGACGGCGGCGAGGAGGAGGCGGAGGGGGAGAGCGGGGAGATGCCGGCGGCCGCGGCCCCGCTGCAGCGCTGCAATGGCTTCCTGCCCGGCAAGGAGGCGGCGGGCGGCGGGCGGCCGGAGGCGCGGCTGGAGACGCGGCTGTCGCGGCGGCGGCTGGCGGTGCTGGCCGTCTTCAGCTGCTACTCGCTGGTGAACGCCTTCCAGTGGATCCAGTACAGCATCCTCAGCAACGTCTTCGCCGGCTTCTACGGCGTCTCCTTCACGCAGATCGACTGGCTGTCCATGGTGTACATGGTGGCCTACGTGCCGCTGATCCTGCCGGCCACCTGGCTGCTGGACGCCCGCGGGCTGCGCCTCACCGCGCTGCTGGGCGCGGGGCTCAACGCGCTGGGCGCCTGGCTCAAGTGCGGCAGCCTGGCCCCCCAGCGCTACCCGCTCACGCTGGCCGCACAGGCCGTCTGCGCCGTCGCCCAGGTCTTCATCCTGGGGCTGCCCTCCCGCATCGCCTCCGTCTGGTTCGGCCCCACCGAGGTCTCCACCGCTTGCGCCGTGGCTGTGCTGGGCAACCAGGTAGGGCCGGAGGGGAGCGAGGGGGGCTTTGGAGAAGCGGGCTTCTTTGGAGCTCGGCATCGAGTTAAAAAAAAGGTGCTTAAGTGGGAAAAGGCTTTCTCCAGGATATGGTTTTGGGAGAGTGGACAGCTGAGGAAGCGGGGCCAAGCGCAAGGTGATGCTGCGTCCCGCGCTGCCCGGCCAGCTTGGCTGTGCGGCAGCCTGGCCATGTGGCAGCATGTGGCAGCTCACATGCTTCCATCAGCTACCGGTAGTACATCAGTCGAGACCCTTTTCAGAAGTGGTCCTGCTCCACTTCCTCCTGCTCCACTTCCTCTTCCTCTTGCATTTTGGCATTTGGATTCATTTGACTGAATCCACCCCCGCTTGGAGGGGTGTGAAGTACGTGAACTTTCGTGAAGAGCCCCAGCGTCAGCATATATTGGTTTCTGCTTTTTAAAATATGGCCTCTAATTGCCAGGTGCCAGTAGTCAATACCCTGGTGACTCGTGAAGTTTTGTGTAACGCTGTGATAGTTCACATCACTGTGGGGAGCTGATAACTGAGTCATGGATTTCCTCAAGCTCCCTGGTCCTGGCCAGTTTCAGAGAGCTGGAACAGGTGCATCTGAATGCACAGGTGCAGGTATGATGCTTTTTCCTCCTATAGCCTTGTTTTCACCTCCTGCCACTGTCCCAGCTTTTTTTTTTTTTTTTTTTTCTTTTGGAAAAAAATTCTCAAAACT
>VZTI01003154.1:2123426-2146546 GCA_013397865.1 Struthidea cinerea
CCATGGTGTTTTTTTTTTTTTTTTTCTCCTGTGGCAAAAAATTGCTAAGAATCAAATCAGCATCACTGGTGCAGGCTGAGGTCATAGGTAGAATTTGGTTAAGGTAACAGGGGATTTGATTATTCTCATTGAGTCTAATGATTTTATGTTTGTGCACTTTGGATTATGACAGTGGTGACATTAATGTTATATATTTACAGTTAGGGTGGTAACCTAGCTGATTCCTCATTAGCTGATAGCTGGCTGTTTGCAGTTTTTCCAAAACAAGTTTTTTTGCATCAAAGTTTTCCGGTGGACATGTCAACTGTCCCTTTCGGACTGCAGATTTCAGAAATTGTTGGTTGTTTCAGCAGTGAGGCAGAAGTTTTGTATCTGCATCCTGGTATCAGGTTAAAGGGTTCTTTGACAGCTAAATTTCCACTCTTCCTGATGTGTACCAGTCCTCCCAGTAGCAAGGTGCGTTTTCAGTTCTGCGGTAGAGTGTCAAGTATCCAGCTTGGAGTCTGAAACTGATGCTTCGCTTGGATGCTGAGATGTGGGGTTGAAGTGGTGCAGGACAGGAGCAGGAGAGCAGAGATTGTGTGGGTAGGAACCCTGAGAAAGATGGACAAGGGAAACAGGATCAATGAGAATGCGAACAAAATAAGCCGTAGTTATTTCTGGAGCGTGTTCCCCTCCAGCAGCTAGGACTGATCTCAGTGTGCCTGCTGAAGTGCTTGCTGGTCCTCTGTCAATTGATCAACAGAATTTTTCTATTCTCAGGTTTTGCTTCCTTAAAAAAACCCCAAAACTCTCAAAAGCTAGATTGAAAGAGTAGCGAGATGCCAGGTTAGGCACTTGGAAGTTACAAATAATGTCGTCTGTGTATCCCACTGCAGTTCTTTCTGCATCCGCATTCCCATTGGGCCTCACTGTACTGGATAATTGCACACGGTGAGCTATGTAACAGAACAGGTTGCTATAACCCACTGAGCTGTTGGCCATCCAATTGCTTATCAGATACTGTGTATAACTTCAGAGCTACAGCCAACACAGCCAGGACCGCAGGCAGGGGAGGAACAGAGCAGTTATCAAAAATTAGATCTCACCTCTTGAGATGCTGATCATTTGCAATTGGAACACAAATCACTGGGAATGCAGCAGTGTACCTGTAAAGGGCTGTTAGGAGTGCCAGATCTCCACAAGTGTTTACAGTCTTTAATGAGGCACCCCAAACTCATTGGAACACTTCCTTCCAGCCTTAACCTCTCTAGATGTAAATGATGGAAAACGGTATCGCTCGACTTTGTTGGAATTCTGGGGGTACTGTATGGGCTCTTATTGGGGGAGGAAAAAATATACCTAAAGAAAAAGGTAACGGTGCACTCAGTTCATGTTTGTAGGGTTCATGTACTGAAGGGTGAGCACAAAAGGAGGCAAATTCTTCATTTGACCACTGGATATTGTGTAAATCTGATGGCCTGGGGCGAAAAAAAGGTAGCAAAACCCTCATCAGGGTAGGCACAAAGGATGCTTTGTAAGCCCAGTAGCACACCTTTAATGTGCGTACTTTCTGATTGTTGGACTGGCTACTTTAACAGTTTTTGGTGCTCTTTTTTCATTTAATTTTACCTAAAATAAATGTTCCAACACTTTAAAATGCCATTTAGTTTTGGAGGAGCAGAAGAGAGAGATAGGAGAGTAGTCCAGGACTTGTTCCTTCATGTTTTAAAATGCTTTAGATACCCAAAATTTCGGTCCCTGTGTTTTGTCTCTTTAACACAAAATCAGTTGTTAAGTTGGAATTTACTCCACATACAAACCCACTACTACTTCATTCTGTGATTTTTATTTATTTCCTTAGCAATAATTGTGGGGTTTGGTTTTGTGTTTCTTAATAAGGATATTCCTTTTCTCTTGCTTTTCTCTGCTCTATCTGTTCTGCAGTAAACCTTGCAGTCAGCCTCTGTTACTGTAGTGGCAGGAGTGTGACATCAAATGGAGAAGAACATTTCTACAAGAGTAACTGGAGTCTTGTGTCATCTCTAGCCCTTCAGTTGCAGGATGACTGATACAAATTTATGTTCGTGCGTGGCACTTTCCCTTTCCTGTGAAAGATTCTTGTATAAGTACTAGGTGTAGTGTAAATATATACACTAAATATATATTTATATACTTAGTATATATATTTACAATAAGTATATAAATATATAGTATTGTAGTTTGATTGAGAAATGAAAAGGTTAAAACCTGAGTTATGGAAGATCTGATGGTGAAACATCAAGAGCAAGTGGCTCAGAAGTATGATACTACAGTTTTATTAATGCTTATTATGATAATAATTCTGAATTCTACCTGGTAAGACTTTTCACTTCTGTTAATTTTTATGTTCATAGGGAAATGATTTTTGGTTTTCTTTTCTCGCTTTACAGCTTGGTACTGCAATTGGCTTTTTGTTGCCACCTGTTTTGGTTCCAAATACACCGAATGATGTTGATCTTATGGCACATAACATCGGGATCATGTTCTATGGAACAGCGATAGTGTCCACTCTTTTGTTCTTCTTAACAGGAGTTGGTAAGTGTTTAAATTACTGGACTTTACATGCTGACTAAAAGAGGTATAGCATATATATATATGCTCACTTAAAGCAACTGACTGCTCAAAGTAGTTGAGGTTACAATTTTTCCAGTCTGTATTCACTTACCTGTTGTTCCAGGATTAAGCAACAACAATTTCACTCTATGTCGTGCTTCACATGGGGTGATCTCTTTCAGAATATTTAGTTCTCTTAGTTCCTTTGCTACAAGGATTTATGATATAATGTGAATTCACTCTGTTATCTTACAATTCAGATACAAAGGTCTCAACACATTGCAGATGAAGTTTGACCATATTTTGGTAGCAATCAGATGTGACCAAATAACACATCCTTTGTGGATGTGACCTAATTCTTCCAGGAGAAAATCTAGAATACTTTTTTCTTGGAGGTGTGAAAACTACGAGTCAATCTTCTGAAATTCATCAAGCTGAAACACTTCCAAAAAAAAAAAAAAGAAGAAAAAAAGCACATTAGTTTGGTAGAGATGAATCAAAAATTGTTCCTTCTTCTTTTTCCCCAGTGTTTGAAGAAAAGCCCAAATACCCTCCTAGTCACTCTCAAGCAGTCCTGCAAACTAAACCTCCTGAGGATTATTCCTACAAGCAGTCCATTATTAACTTGTTCAAAAATATTCCATTTATACTTTTGCTGATCAGTTATGGTAAGTGGTGCTATCTGCCTATAGTCTGGCAGAAAGGTTCAAATGCGGGCCAAAAGCACATAGAGTTTTAATTGTGGGGGGTTTTTTATGGGGGAGGGAGTGTCAAACTTTTATTTACTCAGGTGCCAGTGCTGGCAAAATTATAAGGATGCAAAACACCACTTATAGGTCCAGTGAAGGGATTTTACTTGCCACATAAAAGGTTTTGTCTTGTGAGTCTTAAACATCAGAAGATGAATTCTTTAGGGTAGCAGATCTGCATGGCTGCACCTGGAATGACTGAAGCTTTTTTTCTTGGCACTGCAGGTATTATGACTGGGGCATTTTATTCTGTCTCCACATTATTAAACCAGATGATAGTAACTCATTATGAGGTAAGTTTTGTGGATCTTATCTTTATCTTTTCCACTGTACATTTGCAGAGGTGATGTTTATTTTGTAGGTGTTATGTGTGCTCATACGTTTGGTTTCTTTTATACCTCTGTACAGTTTCTTGAACCATGCAGCTATGGGAGTCATAGGAATGTTTGTTTGCACTTATGACTGCCAAGAGGTCTGAACGTGACTCTGAGTGGAAGCAAGTTATTAATGAGCACCATATAAATATTTGTTGAAAGGGTGAAGAAGTGAACGCTGGGAGAATTGGCTTGACACTGGTGGTGGCAGGAATGGTGGGTTCGATTATTTGTGGTTTGTGGCTGGATTACACTAAAACATACAAGTAAGTGTGGGTAGGCATGTGTGGGGTTAGGGGTAGGAGAGCGGTGCAATAGCATTAGGAAAATACTCCAATGTGAGGGCTGAAAGGAACTGCTGATGAAATGCAGTTCGTCCCTGACCTTTTAGTGGCCTTGATGGAGACAAGTTGCTGAGGCTACAGCAAAAGCTGGAGACTCTTACTGGTTATTGGCCAAAAGAAATGAGGGAGTAGAATGCAGAGACGCAAGGGGTTTATCCATCTACTCCTGTCTCTTCAGGAGGGTAAGGCTAACAAGGAAAGCACTGTAGGTCCTACATACAGTGGCCAGGTGGCCCAGTGGGCTTCTTCTCCTAGGAAAGTATGAAGTCTCAAAGCCTACCCTGCATTGTTTTGTAAAATGGCCAGTTGATGGATTCTCAATTTTTTTATGTTACCACTGGTCCTATTATTAAGTGTAACGTTTGCTTTAATTCAGGGGACGACCATGGAGCAGAGCTCTGTTCTGGAGTAGGAGCTCCTCAGTCCGTCATCCATGGTGTGGTGCCCCCAGGAGCGAGCACTGGCCTGGAGCACTGTTTGTGATGGAGCAGTTCTCCCCTGTGACTCTTAGTGCATTATGTGCCTCTACAAGCCTAATGGATGTTAATGCTGTAGATTGGCTTTCTTTCTGCATGTGTTTTGGCTTATAAATATGTGCTTTAAGAATTTGGAAGATATCCCTTATTCCAGATTCAAAATAAATGGAACACTCTAATGAGATTTGTTTGACTTGCCTCTTGGTAGGCTGACTTTTATTGCTAATAGTGTTGGACTCAGCTGCTCCTGTGTTGATGTATTGTGCAATGGGCAGCACTGCAGAATGGCCAAGAGGGACAACATAGTGGAGAACTAAAATAGTCCTAGGGTAGTAGTATGTGCTGTGATTATCCATTCTTTGAGAGTCTGAGTAAGTGTCCTTAGCCTTGAGTGAAGCAGCCAGATAACCAAGACAATTAAGAGTTCAGGAAGGGATATGTTCTCACTGCATGCTAAGTTTGAGGCAGAATTACATGAAGCAAATTTTACAGCTTTAGAATGCCAGTTCTTAGGAGTCTGTAATGTTCGTGTTATTCTTCCATGCTTCAGCAATGTGCTATGGCCTTCTGTTAACAATGTTAATTTTTTGTTGTTTTTGTTGGGTTGCAGGCAAACTACTTTGATTGTTTACATTCTCTCTTTCATTGGGTTGCTGGTATTTACCTTCACCCTGGACCTTGGATACCTTATAGTAGTGTTCGTGACTGGAGGAGTACTTGGGTGAGCAATTAAAGAGCACTACAAGACTTACTGCAGTTCTGTTGTGAAACATATTTGAATGTTTTACCTAGATAATTCTACTGAGTATTCTGTCACCATCATCTTAGCCTATGCCTTTATCTCACAGCACAGATAGGGTTTACTAGGGTTTCACCTTCTGTTACATCAGAATGAATCTAAAGTAACTCACTTTTCAGTAAATTTCATTTAACATTTTTATGGACCTAAGAGAGGTTTCTATGTGGTCAATCCATTTGGTTCCAGTTCAAAAAGCTCTCTGCAGTGAAGTTGAAACTTTCTCTTGACCAGTGTGTAGGTGATTAGCATTTAACTGAGCCGATCTAGGAAGACTGGCTTCTCTGCATTTTGATTAATCTATACTTTGATAGCCCAAACAACATGCTGGTTGCTTTGTTTGCTCTGAAGAGCATGAGCTCTGCTCATAGATACCTAATCTAAAAGCCTCAAGAGGTGCTGAGGGAATGGTGCTGTATTCAGACACAGAGGTCCAGATACAACCAGAAATGTCTTGAGAGTTTCAGTTTAAAACCCAATCAACCAATCTCGGCTGCATTAAGCCCCTTCTCTTCCATCATTCATTGGTCCCCTCAGCTTCTTCCATAGCAGCTTCCAGCAGGTGTTCCAGCGTACAGCCTCACTCCCTACTCAGGGTCTCTTTTTGCCCTCCAGCATGGATATTTGGGCTGATCAAATATTTGTGTATGACTTTCGTTTGAAAGTAATTGGCTTCAAGTGTGGAGTGGCTTGTGGACTCATTAGAAAAGGTGGTTTCATATGTATGGTGGTTATGGGAAATAGGGCAAACACGTTTTAACAGCTTTGTCCTAAAGAGAAAGATGTGTGGCTAAAATTCTTGGATGATTTTGAGGGAATGAAGCAGTCACTATTATTTGGAATTACTGAATTATGTTAAGTCATGACATGTGACAGTTCAGAATACCAGCTAATTCATAATACCATGTGTGTATGTTAGGTTTTCTTAACTGTAGTAATAGATGAAGGCCATGCCTGTCATCCTCTTACTGTCCTCTTCAACAGGTTCTTCATGACTGGCTATCTTCCACTTGGGTTTGAATTTGCTGTGGAAATTACATATCCAGAGTCTGAAGGCACTTCCTCAGGTCTCCTTAATGCATCAGCACAGGTTACATCATTTTATTTCTTCAAGTGAAGTAATGTTCAGGAAGGCCACTATTCTCGAGCCTAGGAAGGCTTTCTTAGACTTAGCTAAGTCTCTGTTGTGTTGCTATAGTCCTGCTTTTTTAAAAATTTGATTTCTATAAGATGTGACTTGGAACTTTTAAAGATTAAATGATTACTCTTTTCTGTGCGATCCTGATGAAGTTACTTGTTTGTTTATAGATATTTGGAATTGTCTTTACACTTGTTCAAGGAAAGCTCACAACAGACTACAGTCCTCGTGCAGGAAACATCTTTCTTTGTGCTTGGATTTTTGTGGGCATTATTTTAACAGGTAACTACAAGCACAAGTAATGGTTTCTCTTTAATGTAGAAGTGTGGATGTTTTTAGGATGATGTTGCTAATATATGGACAGCCATCTGACCCCCATTTCTTGAGACATGCCTTGAATTTGAGGCAGATGTCCATCTCCAAAGTGGGGTGAGAAATGGAAACAAATGCATAAATGGAGGCAGTTCGCAGTTTTCCAAATGCAGGAAACTGCTGTTGCACTCTGGAACTGTGCCAGTGAGTTACACATGTTGACTTACAAATGTGCTGAAAGTGCTGAAACGATCAAGCTTTGTTTTAAGTTCTTGTGGTTTAAAAGATCTTATTGTCATATCGTGCTTTGTGTGGAGCAAGTTCAAATTGTCAGTGAGTTCAAATTGCAAAGAGCGAATATGGGTATTTTGAAAATGTGCTGAAAGCAGCTTCTGTGTGCTTGCACCATGCAAACATTTCCCTCAAAGGGCATGTCACTGCAAAAGTCTGAACCAACTTTCCTTTTTCCTTTTTTTTTTTCAGCCTTAATAAAATCAGATTTGCGAAGACACAATGTGAATTCAGGGATTATGAACTTGGACGTTAAAGCTGTAAGTGGTGACTCTTTTACCGTGACTATATTACCTACTTGAATGCTTGACTTCTACTGGCGTAACACCATTAGCTGCAAAAGAGGGATTGACAAAATCTTATGACTGTTTCCATGCTGGTTTTGAGCAACAGAGCCATATGGGATGCTGCCCTCAGATATCTGTTTTTCTCCTTAACTCCCATTAAAAAAATGAAAAAAACCTGCTGCTCTCACATTTTTGTTGGAATTTTTGAATTTTTCTGAATATTTGAATTTTAAGTGGCTAATTATATTATTTTATTGCTTGAATCTTGCTTTTTCATATGAGCAGGTAGCACTGTAAATTGTGAAGCCTTTTTGTTTATTGGGTTATGAGGCCATCCTATAGGCCAGGTATTTTATTTGAAATACCTGCAGTCCCTTCAGATGAAGTCAGTGTCTGATAAACAGAAGCCATGCTGGAGTTTCTATACAGTGCTGCATAAAGAGCTGGGTTTGTTCTTCTGCTGAGCACGCTCTCAATTTAAATGAAGAGTGAGCATAGCACTTTCTGATGATCATAAGGTTCCACGTCTCAGCAGCTTTTCCAAACTAGCACAATCTCTAGTAGAAATAAAGCTCTCAGTGGAAAATTTTTTCAGTGCTGTGGATTTTTTGATAATTTGGATCAAGATATGGGACAGCTTTTTGGAATCAGACATGGCAAGATCATCTGCCATGCTTCTTTTTGTGTAGGTGTCTTGCATGTACAGCACCTTTTGATCATCTGTGACCAGCTGCACAGTTAGTGTCTGTATGAGGTTCAGGAACTTCCCAGCTGGTGCTCTCTGAGCTAACTTGAACCTGAAACCTGGGCAGCTCTGTGTGCTCAGTGTGGCATCCTGTGGGTTTCCCAGCCGGGCTTGGGGCTCTCCCGGGGATGTACATGACTCATCTGCTTTCCATTATCACCTCGTTAATTAGCCTAGCTCTACACAGAGTTTCATTCATATTAGCCAGGGTGTAAGAAAAGCTGCAGTCCTTGCCCTGATACTGCCATGTTTGAGACCTGCCTGTGTTAATAATGTTCAATATCACTTTGATACTGAACCTTGCTCAAGATTCTACTGTGGTTAATGTAACAGAGGAAAAAATGGGAAGTTAATCTTCATGTGACAAATATTTATATGCAGTAAGTATATACTTTAGAGTTCTACTAAGAAACTAAATTCTATGTTTAATCTCTCTTTTTCATTACAAAAAGAAGGGAAAATTGGGTTTTCTAAAATTGCTTAATTTGGCTAATTAACTACATATACTATTGGAGTCTAATCTAATAATTACCCAAGAATACTGAGTTTTAGAATAGTTCTGTTGAGTAACAGCTTAATTCCTGTTGTGTTTTTATTATTTTATCTCCCTCTTCAGGTACCAGTTGACAGTCCTGTAGAACCTGAAAGCACTACATTAAAGATTCAGTCAGCTTTATAAAGCTGAAGGAAGGTGACTTAGAAACGCACAAGTTTGGTTAGATGTGGAACAGTATGAATTAGTGTAACCGCTGGATCTGTGTGTATGAGTAGTAAAATGTGTTTGTTGATATTGGTGGTAGTTGTGTGTTGGAAGCTATGAAGATGCTCAGTTCATTTTGCCCAAGATGCAAACAATTCACCTTTGTAGGGAATATTTATTTTAACAGTTTTCAAGTTTTGCAGTTTCATTAGTAAAGAACTGTGTGAACACTCTCCACAGTAGAGCGACATGTGCATTCAGGAGGCATACTTGAAAAAAAATCAGGAATCCTGAAATACAGTTGTCATGATCAGAAGTATCTAATATTTTTTCTTGTTCAGCCTTGCTGGTGCATTTGAAAAGTCAAAGAGTAGGGAGCTGTACAGCAGGAGGATGTTCACGAGTCCCTATTTTATTTTAAATGTATCCGTATTTTAATATAAGCCAATGAATCCTTCTGGGAAAGTGATAGCACAATACTGAAAACAAGAGATGATGTGTGTGTTTCGTACTGGCATCTGATATTTCTTCTGCCTTGAAACTTCTTTATAGGTATCAGAAGGCAGATAAGAGAAAACACTGTTCTATAGCTTCATTGTAGCATTTCTGGGGAGATTTAAAAAGTTTCTCACTGGATAAATGGGAGAAAAAACATTTCTTACTAAATACAGTAAAAAGGAGGACAAAGACCTTTGATATCTCTGTTGTGAAGTATTTATAAGCAACGGAACACTACCAAACAAGTTTCCTCCATGGAATATTTTGAGTGCTTTCTCAGTTAAAGAGAGAGGAGTACGTGTTTACAAAGAGCCGGTGCCTTTACTTTGTAAAGAAGATCCCTGCCTCATCTTGAGTTTAATCAGTGCTGCTGAAAAAATTCCATTTTGTGTGTTCAACCTTCTCTGAATATTTGTGGAGTATCAGAAAATGTGTTCTGTCCTTTTTATGAATTGTATCACTTGTCTCATGTGAAATTCCTGTGCTTGTGTAACTTAAATCATGTCTTTTGCAGTTTGTTAAAAGCTGTAAGGACGACTGAAAGGAAAATAGTGATATATTCACTTTCTCTGATCAAATATTTTCTTTTATACCATCTTAGCTGCAAAATGAGCAGACTTTATTAACAGTAACTTTTTGTTACTTCATTTATCTGTATTTGAGATGGGGGTTTCTCGCTGTAGTGCTTTTGAAAATGTTCTCCTTTACCTTCTGCTCTACCTACACACCCACAGAACTGATAGCACTACAATATTGCTGGGAAAGTCAGACCTGGGTTAGTGGACTTTTTGCAAACATTTAATTGTTATCTCAGTAAGCTGAGCCTGCAAGTTTAGTGCCATCAATGATGCTGTGTCTTTGAGTTCCCACAGATGCAGTGCCATCCAGAAGGTGGAATCCTACTAAAGTTTTCCACAGATTGTTATAGTTGGGTGTGGGGAATTATTTAACTCTGTGCTGGTTTCATCTGGGCAACAGTTAATTTTCTTCACAGTGGCTGATATGGGGCTGTGGTTTGGATTTGTGCTGAATACAGGATTGGTAATACAGAGATGTTTTTGTTGTTGCTGAGCAGGGCTTACGTAGAGCCAAGGCCTTTTCTGCTTTTCATATGTCAGAAAAGATGAGGAAGTTGGGAGTGCAGGGGAGGCTGGGAGGAGACACAGCCAGGACAGGTGACCCCAGCTGACCAAAGGGATATTCCAGACCATACGACATCATGTTCAGTATATAGAGTGAGGGGCAGAAGGAGGAAGGGAGGGCTGTTTGGAGTGATGGTATTTTCTTCCCAAGTAGCCATTGCACTTGATGGGCCCCTGCTCTCCTGGGGATGGCTGAGCACCTGCCTGCCCATGGCAAGCAGTGAATTAATTCCTTGTTTTCCTTTGCTTGTGTATGTGGCTTCTGCTTTCCCTATTAAGCTATCTTTATCTCAACCCATGAGTTTTCCAGCCTTTACCCTTCTGATTCCCTCCCCAGTCCCACTGGTGGGGAAGGGAGCGAGCAAACGGCTGCCTGGGGCTTGGTGGGTGGCTGGGGTTAAACAACAACAAACTCCGAGATAGTCTCTAAGTACAATGAATATCATTAAATGCTTTTCTTTTTCTTATTTCACTGTAGACTCAGAAAATCCTTTTCTGTAAAAAGGGCCCTGAAAACTTACCTTTCTAAGTTTAGCCTCTAAATGTGATGATCTTGACTTAAACATTTTGTATGATAAATGCTTGAGACAGGGGAAGAGCTATCAGAATAAACTAAGCGTGCTTGGAACACTTGCCTTGCCAAAAAGGGTTCATGTGTCTTCGCCAGGTCCAGTGCTAGAGAGAAAATGGCCAGGCCTTGCTGCTCCTGGAGAGCTGAGCTCTAGAAGTGTCCACTGCTGAAGTAGCTGAATATAGGAAAAGTAACTCTTGGATATTCAAATGGCAGGCAAGGGTAGAGGAGTGGAAGTAAACATGCTTTCATTATGTCAGTCCTTCACATTTAATGATTTGCTGTGATAGAAGCTGCCCCATCGAGGGATGTACATGTTTGCGAAGTTTCTGCCTTGTGATGTATGTGGGTGGCTTTTCCCTCTGGAAAAATCATTATAATGTGTGCCAAAATATATATATGTTTTTCAGCAAGATACAGATTCAGAAAATATTTATGTTCGTGGCCCGTGGTTGCTTTGACTTTTGGTGTTGCAAAATCTTAACAAGATAATATTTTTTCAGTTTTGGGGAATTGTTTTCAAATGTACAATACAAAGTCTTTGGCAGTATCCAGAATGTTTCCTGACCTGTTCAGTACACACTGTTCAAATTCAAAGATTGAGTCTTTTTCTTTCTTTCTTAAAATTTATTTTTCAATTCCTTTCTTCACTACTAGCTTCCAGTTTCTTTAGTTATTTTCAGCTGATTATTGAAAAAATATTCTAGTTCTGGCTCCTTGTGTTTTTTATCTTCTGCCAAATTATTTGGCTACCTTCTGAAAAGGTCCAAACAAGATTTTGGCATGCTGAAAATATTTTCTTCTCAGGGACCTGCTGGGTCCCTGAGAAGAAAATATTCCTAATAATGAAGGCTTAATTACATCCTGGATTTAATATTCCCCTTCTAAAAGGAGCTTGAAAGTTGGAAACCTGGGAGCTATTTTCAGGCAATGAGAAAGTATTTAAATGAAAGGCTCAGCAGCAGAATAAAGAGCAAATAAAGAGCAAATCAGTATTTTTTATGTGACAATCTTATCATCTGTCTGTCAAGAAATTGAGTTTCTAGCTCATGGCAGAAATAAATTTGGAGTAGTTGAGGCTTTGTGGTTTTTGCTTTTAATTTGTGGGTTTTTCAACATCCACTCAATCAAACATAGAATCATAGAATGTTAAGAGGTTTGAAGGGACCTTAAAGGTCATCTGGTCCCAACCCACCTGCCATGGGCAGGGACATCTCCCACTGGACCAGGTTGGTCAAGGCTGTATCCAACCTGGCCTTGAACAGCTCCAGGGTTGGGGTGTCCACAACCTGCCTGGGCAACCTGTTTCAGTGTCTTATCATCCTCACGGTAAAAAATTTCTTCCTGATACCTAAATTAAATTTCCCCTCTTTCAGCTTGTACCCATTCCCTCTTGTCCTATCACTACAGTTCCTGACAAAGTTCCTCTCCTGCTTCCCTGTAGTCCCTCTTCAGATACTGGAAGGTTGCTATGAGATCTCCGTGCAGCCTTCTCAGCCTGGAAATTCCACATGCATCTGGAATTGGAAATAGGGTTTCTGACTCTTCGCCTTGAGATCCTGGCTCAGCCCTCCAGCAAGAGTAGAGTTGGGGGCTAAAAAGCCTAACTGTTTAAAGAGGTAATTGTATCATGGATGGAATTGCACATCAGCTAGGAGAGGATGGTGTAAGAAACCAAGTGAGGAGAGGCATCCCAGCCCCATGCATCAGCTTTTGCTTTTCAATTTACTTCTTTTTTTAAGTGTTTCAAGAGAGCTCTAGAGGACGCAAGAGAATGCACACAATGGGGAGCATGAACAAGGGGGCAGCCCCCAAGTTCCCAGCAGGCTGTGCAGTTGATAACTTTCAGCTACAAAATTCAGAGATTAGCCTTAAAATTAACTCTTATCTTTGTGTTTCTTCCCAGCCATGTTAAACTTTTGGTAATTTCAGTGGAAGAGACTTGGAGAACATTGACCTATTTTTATTTAGGATTCCTACCATGGCCTTAAACCCCTCATTTCTGTTGGCTGGGTGTGAAAATACCAGACCTGTAAGGCATAGTCTGGAGTTGCTGGTAGATAAGTCCCTCAGAACAAGTATTTGTAGATGGGTGCTTGTCTTTAGTAACACCTTTCAGTTGCTAAATGCCCATGTTTTACGAGGAAGAAAGAACAAGGGAAGAAGTGGGAAGAATACATATGAATCACTTCAGATTAATAGGGCTTTCCTCACTTCAGCCTCTTGATCATCTCTTTTGTTCAAGGCAGTCTGTTGTTTCAGAGACAATCAGTGGAGTGTGTAATTAGAGCTGCCAGCCCGTGTTGCCTGATGCAAAATGGTTTTTTGAGAAATATTTGGACTACCTTGTGCATCTACAACCACGTGAAATTGGGTTAAGCTGTAAACATTTATTGTTTTCCTTTTCCATTTTGTGAACTCACTAGTTTTCCTGTGTGAATGGGAATGTGTGACCTGTACAGTTACTGTTTTTCAGTACGTGTATGTACCCCCTTCCCAAGTGTTACAGGCTACTAATGTCTCATGGAGCACAAGCTGCCGCTGTACACAATAATGCGTGATTGCCCCCAGCCCCACCATTCGGTCTGAAGTATGTGTAGAGGGAGAGGTGATGCTAATGCAGGAACTAGAATGAATTAAACAAAAAATTTTCCTAAGAGAAATGTATTTCTGTGTAAGACCCATTTTATTTACTGCTCATGTCTTTGTTCTACTCATGAAGATAACAAATATGTTTTGCTGTAATATTTTGGTTTTGTTAGTGTCCAGTTCTTTATTTCAAGAGAAAATTGAAAGTTCTTAATGAATATTCTCTGATTGCAATATTTTATGTATGTGTATATGTGGATGGCATCATTCCTTATCATTATATGTTACTAATAAAGTGTATCATGCCTAAATTGATTGGAGCCAAGATTAACATTTTTGACAGCTGCTGATAGAGCTGCTAATCTAAAAGTGATTTTTTTTTTAACATGTCACTAATAAACATACATGTACATGCAGAGTGCATGTATGCAGGGTACAGAAATTTATTCTACACAAGACTATTGGCATCCAGAGAAATTTTCTCGGGGCATGGAATTAAAGTACTAGCATTGGTAGTTGAGTTGTACTGCTCTAGCACAGAGATTTCTCCTTTGCTTCAGAAAAGGTCTGTGAGGAAGAGAAAGTGCAAGTTAACCCCTAAGGCACAGCGATCTAAAGGCAGCTCCTTGAGGGTAGTGCAGATACTATTTTAATAAAGCACTTTGTTGCAGAGAGATTATCTGGGGGGAGAGGGTAGGATAACTTCTTAGGATAAAAGTGAGACATTGCATTCAGTTATGGCTAAAATCGGAGTTGTCTTCAGTGGGAGCACAGCAGAACCCTTATGAACACTCTGCAAGGGTTCTGTCACCTACCTTCAGGCATTTAGCCCAGCTGTGAGCCAGGCAAATTTGAGGAACCTGCTTCAAGGAAAGTAGAGTCACGGTAAGAAAACGTTTTAGTTTTTTTTTATCTCACTTCTCCACAAAGCTGGGATTCTCTCTCAGCTATTTTGGTATAGGAGATGCTTCACAGAAGGAGGTTGCATGTGCTGCAGAGCACAGCAAACACAAGCCTTGTGTCATAAAGCAACACTAACATGCAGTTCAGCACTGGGTTGAACTTTCAGGTGGGTTCTTCATTTTACAACCAGGACCACAGGGTCATGCTCCTCTTATGGTACCTCTATGAAAGCTGCAGGCAATATCCCCATTTAGCACTGTAATATAAACGTTCCCACAGCTAGGAAGGAACAATCCCGGAAAATTATTATTCCCTGAAGTTTCTTTGGTGTTGGTGTTTTGGGTGGGTTTTTGGGGGGGTTTTTGGGAGGGTTTTTTTGTTTGGGTTGGTTGTTTAGTTTTTTTTTTGGTCAGATTCTCAGTCCTTGAAAGAAAACACTAGACACCTCATCAGGTAAATGGGAGATGTGAAGCCATCCCGACTATGATTAGTGAGATAATAATTTCTATAGCTGAGAGGAGGAGGCCCTGTAATCCAAAGCTAACAAGTATTACCCCTTCCAGACAGTGATGTGGTTTGTGTATGGATAAAATAGGCAGATGTTTGACAGTCCAGCTGCTTCCTGGGGTGGAAAGGTTTCTTAGAAGTCTGCTGGATTTCCTTCTGTCTGTGCTTCACAATGAACTAACCCTATCTGACCATGTTCTAAATCAATATGTGCAGCTTTATTAAATAACAACTTTCAGAAAATGAAACAGTAATAGCCTGAACTTTGTAGAAAGGACTTCAGCAGGTATGTCACAAAGGCTGAGTATTGGCAATGGTTAGGCATAATTACTGATCTGTGAGTAATTATATATTTGTGAGTAACGAGCTAATATCTGCTTAATATCAGGGATCAAAATTCAGCCTCTTGGATGCTAACTTCCAGTGTTTCCTCAGTAAACTGCTTCTGCTTGTAACAGTGTTTAGACCATTAAAAAGGCAGTAAATAGTATCTAAAGGGCATTGTCAGTGTTTTGGCCTTGTGTTACAAGTTTCCAGAAATAGACACAAGATTCTACAAAAACTATAAACTCCACGCAGATGGAAAATTCCCAGGGAGGTATTGAAGGCTTCAGAAGTTTTTCTAGCCTGTATTAGGCTGAACCAGAGAGTTCCCACTTTCTTTTTTCAGAATGGGGCAGTCCTAAGGTTTCTCAGATGTTGATCACCAGTTTGGATAAGGTAAAAGAGGGACTGCAGATACTGCAGAGTTAGTTATTCTTTTAGAAATCAAATTGTCCAGCTTGCTGCCAAGAGAAAAAGAAGTGAAATAGCACAGTTTCCAAGGCTGTGCATGGTGTTTTCTCCATTAAATATTGGAAGGTAACTTGATTTTCTCAGAATAATTCATTAGCTGGTTCTGAACAACCCTGCAGGCATTAGACAGAACGTACATCCTGTGTGGAATGAAGAGGCACTGTCCCACTGGGGTGAGAATGACTCACCTAGGGATCATTAACTGGCTCCAGGGACTTGAATTCATGTTATCTTCTGGTCCCAATGAACAACTGAATTTCCTTTGGGGCCTAATGCTAAAAGCTTGAAATTCACTTAGAGGCTACTGCCCAAAGCCTAGAAATACCATGATTTTTCATCTTGTCACTGCCCCACTGAAGCTTCAAAAGGGTAGAGAAGCCCTCAAAGGCTCAGAAACTTGATGAAGTTGTCCAAACCAGACTGCTGCCAGGGGAGACACAGAGGTGCCCCAGCCTTTGGGGAACAGAATGCCGCATGGTCAGTGTGATTTTTCTCTGGCCTACTTCATCTGCTCAAAATGTGAGAATCTCTTGAGGGTTGAAATGTCTCTGTGCAGCAAGGGCATTAGGGAGTCTCCTTGAAGTCTGCAGCTTATGTGATTACACAGCATTTCTGGGTTTGATTCTAAAGTCAGAAGATGCTCTGTAGGCTTGAGTTTGCTTGTTACCTCTGAAAATTACTATCATTCATGTCATGGCAAATAATGAAGATGACTGAAAAAAAGTAATTTTGCTCCAGATTACTGTATTTCCTTTAAGAGCTTTATTTTTAAAATGACCACAGAATTTGAATTTTACTGTCACCTTCAGATACTTCTGCAGTGTTTTGATTACTCTCCATTCTCTGGAAAGGGGGACTCTTAATCTGCAGAGCACTGTCTCTCAGGGATGCTTGAAGTGATGCTTCAGATCAAAAATTGTTTGATGAAATCATCAGTGTCGTGATGACACCTTGTTGCACCATGGCATTGAGAACAGTAAATCACACATTTCTCTTTGCAGGTTTCACACAGCATCTCAGTTCAAAAGCTTTTGGTGTTTGGGCTTGTGACATGTTCTATTGCTAGACTTAATAACTTTTCCAGTCTACTTTTTTTTCTTCCTGGAAAGAAAATGCATATTTAATACATAAGGACGACCTTTGGTCAGTGTTTCCCAACCAGCATCATACTGTTGTTAGAGGGCATAGATTATTCCACAGCAGAACTAGATTGCTTAATTTATTTCTGAACAGCAACAGCAATTGTGCTTCTAATCTTAAAGAGGCAGGGGTTTATTGCAGTACATTCCTCTCTCCACATAGGTAGGGATGACTCAGGTGCTCACTTGGCAGTGGAGGCAAGTCCTGACTCTCACCTTTGGTGGTGCCACCACTGGCAGCTCCCTTGTGACAAGGCCTGTGGGTGCTGACGATTGCTGAAAAGAAATCTCATTTCTAAGTAGCAGATTTTTTTCAGCCACTGCCTTTCTTTATTACCTGCATTTTTATTATGCAGTTCCCATGAGAAAAAAAAGTGATTGTGTTGGGTAGTTTACCCTCTGACTAAAGGTTAAAGAAGTAATTAGTAAACAAAAAAAAATTATTGCCAATATTTATGGAAGGTTATATTAGTGTTTTCTTGTTTTTGTAAGCAGAACTTGCTGCAGAGACGGAATCATGTGATATGTTGACAAGTAAGACCTTCACAGCAAACTATTGATGTAACTATTTTCCCAAGCTACTGCAATGTTTGAGACTGAAACTTTGGAACGAGACAGAAGGAGTAAGGCAGGCTAATTGGGATGCTGATGGTGTACCACTCAGAAACAACAGTTTCACCTGCACCTGATGCCATCAGTTGTAGACCAGAGTGAGGTGACTGTAGGAAGTATAGAAAAGGCTATTTCACTGTCAGCAAAGGCTCAGTCGGGTTACTAGGACATGCTGACCTGCACTTGGGAGTGGAAAGTGAAAATTTGCGAACCAGTTTTGGGGAAGGTCTGATTTATAAGCTTTTCATGACATTTTTATTGGGTTTTGGGGTTTTTTTTAAGGTTTTAAAAATCTTTTTTAATGCCATGAAATCTAATGGACTAGTCTGAGAACAACGGGAGTCCAGCTAGTCCCATCTAAAATAAACACTGTAATGATTTGTTGCAGTAGAATTATTGCAGGAGATCCTGGACTTGCTCAGGCAGAAATCAAAACATGCTGCTGAAGTTCTTCATTGGTGCAGCCAAAACAGCTGATGGCTGTTTTTTCTGCTAGACCATTGCAAAATAAATAGTGTGTTGAGAGTTCTCAGAAAGGGCTACCTTGGGGAAAGCTCCAAGGAAGCACACCCTCAAGCATGTCTTTTATAGCTTACTTTTTTTTTTTTAAAGTCTGCGTTACATATTTATTTTCCCAGTGATCACATGGAAATTATGTGTGAATTCTGTATGAACACAGAAAGTTGTTCTTATTGGTTAAACAAATCACTCCTGCAAACTTCTATCAACAGCCATTCCCATATTGCCATGGTTACATCCTTATCACGGTTTGACCTTTTGTTTCATTACTAAAAAAAAACCCATTCCAGCATAACATTCAATTTAGGAAAAAATCCCCAAACAAACAACTTTTATTTTCCTTTCAAAGGATCAAATGAGGTCACTATGGTCTTTTCAGGAAACGGGCCAATATTTGCATTGCAATAATGCAATTTACTTACAGCAGGCAACCTTTCTTGACCTGGGCTTTTCTGCTGCTCTCTGCAAAGCTGAAGCACCTTTGTAGGATTAACCGGTTTGGACTGCAGCTGCTCTGCTGGCTCCTAAATGCAGAAAAGGCCATTAAGATAACTTGGCCTGATCTTAACTTAGCAGAACAGTGTGCCCAAGCTGGTGTCAGGAAAATCCACAACGCCAGAGGTTTATGATCAAAAAGAAGACAGAGGGATCCTACAGCTTTATTCGAATAAAGGGAGAGAGTCCACCGAGGCACACACCCGCGGAGTTTTCTCTCTCGAGGTTTCGGAGGGCGCAGCCTCCTTTTATCCCAAACTCCCGGCCGCATGTTGCCGTCTCCCTTTCCCCATTGGCTGAGGTACAGGGAAGGTACAGCCTTCCCGAACCGCCTACCACATATTTCCCCCTTGAACCTATTATTTTACCCCAAAGTTCATAAGTTCAGGCCTGTGCAGACCCTTGTCTGTTTCAGAAGCCAAGCTGTGCGGGCTCTGCAACAAACCTGCTGCCCAAAGCTGGAAGAGACATTAAGACCCATTTCAAAGACGTTAACACCCACACCTTCACCCATCAAACTGTAAAGACATCAGCTGTCCCCTCACTGGGGACCCTTCGTGAGGTCCCCAGGCTTCAGGCTTTTGCACTGAGTGCTGCCAGCTGGAGGTACTGGGAACATTTCCTGCTCCACCAGTAACTGATACTGGTACAGGGACCTTCAGCGAGTGCAGAGCACTTAGTGTCCACTTTTACTGACCTGGGAAACAACCCAGGTCCAGATCTGTTCTCTTACCATCTGATGGAAGGAAAGAGATAAAGATAAACAAGCTTTTGCTTCCCAGCACTGCCTTGGACGGCAGCAGATTTGAGCACCCCCTTCTTGCACAAAAGAAAACCTCATCTGTTCCTAGGAGGGCTGGAACAAAACGTGTGTCCTGCCCCTGCTGGCTTGACTGCTGGAGCAGCTCCCCACTGCCTGCCTGCAGAGACGTCAAAGCAAATGCACCAGGGCCAGCTTTGTGCCATGGCTGTGGCTCTGAGAAGGGCGCTGTTGTGGACTGGGACCAGGGGAATTGCCACATGGCCTGGCTTAGAGGGGCCCAGAGTACAGGTTGCAGAGCCAGGGCTGGCCAGGCAGGGCAGGGGCAAGGGCAGTCTGCTGACCAGCCCATCTTTTGCTGCAGTGCTGCTGCTGGTCTTGTTTCCCTTCTGAGTGTGTTGCCCCCCTTGTGGCCCTGGTAGCACAGAGTGGCATTCGTGTTCACAGTGAGAAGTATTTTCACATAGCAAGGTTTGTTGACAGCAGAGTCTGGACAAGGCATTACAAAGGTCTTACAAAAGGCTGGAGCTGTGCTGACAAAAGGTCTGCAGAGCAGAAAACCACCGAATTTCAAAGCAGCAAAGCAGGAGCGTGGGCAGCGCGTGAGACCTCAGAGGTGATGAGACAGCAAATGACACCAGTCGTCCATTCCCCAGCCTGGCTGCAGCTTCCTCTTCTGAGGCCAGGTCAAGCTGGAGCTGCTGCCCTGGAAAGCCTTCTCCTGCTGGCTCCTTGCACAAGAAGGGCTGTTTGGAAACAATGGGTAATAGAGGAAGTGTTTTCCCAGATAAGCCCAAATAAATACATGAATGAACTTCCTCTGCTCAGTATCACAGGGCAGTCTCTGCTCAGTATCACAGGGCAGTGAGGGTTTGCTGCGTGGCCGGGCTGAATTCATTGCTGTTTGCAAGAGGATGCTTTCTGAGGAAGGGGATAGCGGGACTCCTTGTGGGGGTGTCGGGGGGGCACTCTGGAGAAGAAGTCTGCTTGGAAAAAGTGCCGATGCTGATATCACCTTGCTGCCATGGTGCAAATTAAGAGCTATTAATTTTCCTGCACTTGGTTGTGTAATTGCACTGCAGGGCCTTTTGAATGCTGCATTTAAATGAGTCTGCAATTGGAAATAATGAAGGTTAAAACCCTCTTACATGATGATTTTATGATCAAATTAGTTCCTTTGACCCAGAAAGCAGCTGTGGTAGCAATGAGCTCTGCATTAGGAGTAAGACTGTTGATTTGAGGTGTTGTTCAGAGCTAGCTTTAGAAAGGTACATCCATACAAAGTGACTGAATTTCAAAGTCAAAAAGGTCTGGCACACTGGGACAGAGGCTGGGCAGGAAACTGGTGTGAGAGGAAGAGCTGCAAACAGGGCAGGAAGCAAGGCAGCTCTGCCGAGAGTCACGGTATCAAAATTAGGTGACTCCATGAGGTGAAAGCCATTGGATACTGGGGGCATGATGCATATCCCAACCTGCTTTTACTCATCTTGAATGGCTGTTCATAACTAATACCAGGGAGGGCTTTGGCTAATCCAAAGCAGCATTATTCTATTTTTACTCCTAATTTGTAGCTGGCAAGATCATTATTAAGACTTTCCCTTAGTTGTAGGGACTTAGGGACTCTACTTTTATCTTCTCAGGCTGTTGTTTCAAAGTTGCCTTAGTTTCGGGACCTCAGCTAACTTCTGCCCTGCCTGTCTAGCCCACAGCTGGCCTTGGACACACTGGCTGACCTCTGGGAGTTCAACTTGTCACTCTTCAGCCTGAGCATGAGGGAGGAGCTGGTAGGAATTTTCTTTCTTTCAGTCCTGATTGAAAGTGGTCTGGATGCTGCAGACTGCTGTTAAAAGAGCTGTAGTGTCCCAACCTTGCCATGCCCCTTACCTGTCTGGCCAGGGAGAGTCCTTCCCTCTGGCATGGAGCACGCCCTGACATGGTGGATGCAGGACGCTTTGAACTGCAAAGCACACAGCATCACTCTAATCTTCAGCCTTCCAGGGTGGCTGAGAAGTGGGTGGATGTTGGAAAACACAATCTGAAGCCTCCTGGCTGCTCTGGGCAGTGAAGCAGCACTGAGCAAGGCTGTGACAGCCTCAACATGGTTGCCTGTTCCAACAGGGAACAAGGCTCTGGGACATATGTGACTGCCAGCTTGTGTATCAGCATCCTTGAGGATGACATTCTGCTGCGTAATCCCAGCACTCTGGGCTCTGTCACGTGCAGTGTGCCGCTCAGCTGCTCACACATGGATGCCACCACCTGCACAATTTCATTCGTTCTAAGATCCAGGTCTGAATGATTTTCAGTCTTTCCCTTGGCTCTGCTCCAGTGAACTTGCAGACTTTCTTGGTCTTCCTTTCTTTGCACTGTCTTGCCTGAGCCTCCCTTGGCTCCTTGAGAGCCCTCTCCTCTGTGTCTGCAGTCATCTGCAGCCTCTCTGGGTCTCTGTGCTTCATCATCTCCCATCTGGAACTCATCTTGGTGCTCTCACATCTTGCTGATGTTCAGCATCATCTGTGCTCCAGAAGGAGAGACTGTGCTCCCCTTGGGATCCTGCTTCCAAACCCAGCAGGGTGTGTGTGTGTGTGTGTGTGTGTGTGTGTGTGTATCGTCTCTGCCCAGCACGGATGCACATTTTCCCTCCAATTGCAGTGTTTGCTTGATAATTAGGGAAATGCAGGACATAGTGAAGAGGGTGAAGACTCCACAGCAGCTCTAAATCCACCTTGACCTTTCCTCCTTTCCCCCGGATTATGTTGCCATCTACACACAGAGCCCCCACATTCAGCTCGAGGGGTTTCCTAGACCAAAGTCTCCTGGGCTGAAAGCTGACACTAGGCAAGCCCTGTAAGCTGAAGCTCTTGATTTGCTTTAGCTGATGGAACAGCTTTTCTCTGTCCTCCCTTCTATTAAACCTCCTGATGAGATTCTGGCATACCATGTGGCCAGGGGACAGCAGGGAGGATTACTGGTAGGACTCACAGAGACACCAGCTCCTGTGGAGAGCGATTAGCAACTCAACATACACTCCTGGCTCCTGAGAGCCTTCGGGAAGCTGATTAGGGCACCGCAGAAATTTATTCATGTCTGGGAGCCGGGGAGATCAGAGTGGCAGCAGTATCTGAGCGCATGGGCAGGGGATGGGAGCAACATTTTTCAGACTATTTGTATCTGATGGGGGGGTCACTCCTAGCTCTGGCAGTTGTATCACACTGACACTGTTGTGCTTGATGTAAAGAGCTGAAAATTCCCGTCCGAGCGTGGCCATAGCCATCAGGGCACAGTGGGCACCGGAGAGGCAGTACCGCCGGGGAGTTCTCTGCCTGGGCCTGGGGCGCTCCCCCTGCTCACCCCTCACAAGTGCCTGGTGCCTCTCTCGGCAGCGCTTTGCCTTCAGGCCGAGATCTCACTGCCACCACCGAAACGCTGAGGGCTTAACAAGGGATGTTCCAGCTCTGTTGGGAAGAACGGAACAGCCCGGCTCTCTCCGATTAGGAGTTCATCCTCAGGCGTCCGTCACGCAGTGGGGACCGGGACGCACGGCTGGGTTCGGGCTGGGCTGGGCTGGGCTGGGCTGGGCTTGAGGGCATCGCCTCGGCTCGGCCGCCTTCGGCTGGGCTGGGTCCGGCTCCGCTCGACTCGGCCCGGCTCGGCTGCGTCCGGAGAGTCTCGGCTCGGCAGGGCTCGGCTCGGTTCGGCTGCGGGCGAAAGCGCTCGGACTGCGCCGCCTCGGTGTGGTGGCTCGGGCTGCCCGGTAGGGGGCGCCTCCCGGCAGCGTCTCCGCCAGTGGCGCCCCGCCCCGCC
>VZTI01003154.1:2146859-2197331 GCA_013397865.1 Struthidea cinerea
AGGAGGAGGAGCAGGAGCAGCAGCGGGACGGCGGCTCGCTCTTCCTGGTGAACAAGAGCGGCTTCCCCATGGACGGGCAGACCTGGGAGCGGATGTGGGGGCACGTGGAGCGGGTGCACCCCGACGGCGGTGCCGTGGCGGCGGCCATCCGGAGCGCCGCCCGCCTGGCTCGGGTAAGGCGAAGCACCCGTGTGTCCCCTCGTGCAGAAGGAGCGGGTGACACAGAGCCCGAGGTCTGCGGTCCGGCGGCTGCCGCGTCCTGTGCGCGTCCAGCGGCCGGGGAGGCTCCCGGGCTGGGTGGCAGGGTGTGACACCGCAGCCGCGAGGATGCTCTCGGGGCAGTGGGGTGAAGGATGGGGCATCTGCTGTCCGAAAGCGCCCAGAACGGGGTAAGGGGGCTGCGGGGTGCTTAGGGGCTGGAGTTGGTGTGCTGGGGAACAAGTATGAAGAAAATGACTCCTTTTAGCTTGGGGAGAAAAAAGCAGAAAACAAGAGTTAAAAGAAATCTTCAGGGACTGAGCGAAGCACTTCGTGCAATTTAAAGCAGGTTTTTGTTTTCCTTTTGGAACACAGGCATTTCCTAAAACACAGCCTTGGTCCTCAAATGTAACAAGGGATTTAAAACTCAGACATTTCATTTCCAGTATGTGGAAAGATTCCAAATGCTTTTGTCTTGTACGTTCCTCAGTACAAATCCCAAACAGCTCTGCCTCACCCAAGTCTTTTTCCTCCAGCCAGCAAATAAAATGTTGATGTCTGCTGTTGTTCCAGGGCTTCTCGACACTGTGCTGCATTACTGATCGCAATGTCTTTAACACTCTCTGCTTTGGCAGAGTTTGAGCTTGATTCACTCCTCGCATCTAGCAGCATTAATCTGAGCTGACCGCTGAAGTCTGGCTTGATTCATACCCCTCTGCATGCTGGGGTGAGATGGTTGGGCTGCTGTTGTCATGGTCTAGGCTGTCAGTGATACTGACATGAACCATACGCCTGTTCTTTACGTGGAGTAGAAAGGAAATTCTGTGCACAGGGAAGTTGAAAGCTTATTGCATAGGGCTGTATTGAGAAGGTGCTTGTCTTATAAGATGCAGGCTGAAAAGGCCTTCATCTCTCTTCTGCAGTGTTTAGTCCACTGCAGGTGCAAAAGGGATGATCTCTCTCCACTCTGCTCTCCTTGTGCTGAAACCAGCCTTTGTTTGGATGGGGGAGCATATCCAGCCAAAGAATAATTGGGTTGTGCTGAGTTTGTGGTTCCTTGGTGTGGTTCATCTTGTACTTACACAAGCACTTGAGGTGGAAATGAAAGGGCAGGGAGAGGGCAGAACTTCTAGTTTCAGCAGCCTGACCAGCTTCTGCCAGTCTAGATGGCCTGCAAACCCGTTTGGTGTTAAGAGATGGCAAAGCACGCGCTAGACTGACCTTTCATCCTTTACTTCGCAGCTCCAGAGCATGTAACTTTTACTGGTGACACCCGTGGTGGCTGACAAAGCATCTGGTGAGAGATACGCCAGTGGCTCCAGTGTGCTGACTTGCACACTGTATTCCTGGGGGAATGTCCCGGAGAGCATTGCCCATGGCTTCTTCCTCAGTGCTACAGCACTGGGCTGACTCTCTGTAGCATGTGCTGAAGCTGGGCAGAAGAAAAAATGTTTTGAAATCCGCCTGGCCAAATCATTTGATGTTGATGATCAGTGGAGAGTGCTGTAGGAGTTGTACTCCTCCAGCACTGCCCGGAAGCAAAATCCCTGTTACAGTGATTTCTTCAAGGACAGGAGAACGTGGTGCCCTCTGTGACTAAGTAGCTCTTGCTGGCTAAGTGTGAGACCTCTGGGGTCAGAGGGTAGTTTGAGGACTACCTGGCCCTTATTAGGGCCAGCACAGCTCAGGTGAGCAAATGAAAGTTAGGAGAAGGTTTTTTTGCCACGAAGTGGTGGTGGATTACTAAAGTTTTGATGGTAATTTCTGGGTCAGAGTAGGAATGTGAGGGGAGACTTGTTCCTTAAATGGTGGTACAAATTTTCTTAATTGGCTTGTGCTGCTGGGTATGTGTCACCCTGCAAAAGACCAGGCACTGCTGTTTGGGAGTGATGAGGGAAACTTGTGCCTGTGGGAAGATGATTTGTAATCTGCTTGCATTGATAGTTGGTTCAGGCTGAGTGAGTGGCATGTGCAACTGCTCCATTTCTGCATCTGATCTGTTCTTAATCCCTAGTGATGGGAGAGAGTTTTCATCCCCTCTCCAAGAAGCTCCACTTGATTGCTCTAATCATCTTGGTATTAGTCTCAGCAATCATACACGCAGGGTGGTAAGTAGCTTCTGTGTCAGTGAGGTTGTCCTTACTGGAACAAATGCAAGCTGCAGAGGTGCAGCGCTGCATCTCTCTCGGGAGGCACAGTCCTCATTAAAAGCTGCCTTGTCTGCAAGAAGGGCAGTTTTGGAACCTGTGGGGTCCCCACCTCTGACTGCTGGGTTGAGCTCTGGGAATAGTGCAGGCTCACAGTTTGGAAGGGCTGTGCAATCCTTTACCTGTTCTATGATCTTGGAGATACTTGGAAATCTTAACAAATTAAACCTCTCAGCAGCTTTAAGAACTCTTGCCTGTCAGCTTCATCCATGCTGAGTAACAGTGTGCTTGCAGGGGGAGCTAGTAGAAAATGACTTTCTGGCCATTAAGTGAGACAATGAAATCGGGCAAAATGAGTTTCATGCAGGATGTCTGTGGTGAACTGAGACTACAGCGTTTCCAGCCATGGGATGAGTCTCCAGTTCTGCCACGTGGTCTTGCACTGCAGCGGCTCCACTGTCTCTGGAGCTGCTGTTCCTTGGAAAGACTGATATAAGGTCAAGGCTTTTCATCTGACTCGTCTCTGAATTTCACTCGCTTTACAAATTCATGGTCTATAGTGCTGTGTCTGCATTTCCTCTTGCCATCCATGACCTCCTGCTACAAACCCTTGCCTGCTCCTTGCTGCTGTGGATGCATACCAGGAACTGTCTCCAGGAAAGCAATGCTGTGCTTTCCTTCACTTGTGGTATTGTGCAGCCCTGGCTTCTGCTCCGTGCTGGGTGGGTGCCCAGGATCGGTCCTCCTGCAGCTGGGGCAACAATCAGGGAGGGAAAAATGTTTGGAAGGCGTGTGGCTCCCCAGTGCCTGGCCTGACTGGCAGCATGGTGTGTGTACTGCCTGCCCTGGAGAGAGGAGAGCAGTGCTGGCCTGCGTGGGCTCAGGCTGATGGACACTTTGCCCTCCTTGCCTGAGATCTGGAGGGGCTTGGGCCTCCTGGCTCAGCAGGCCTGCTGTGGTAACTGGAATATGTGCCAGCCAGTGGGAAAACCCTGGTTCTCCTTACCAGACTATGCTCTGGTGTCTGACACGATCATCCTCCGTAGGTGATGATGTGATCACTGACCTTGGAGGTGGGGAGCATCTCACTTGGAGGTCTGAACCTGTCCCCTCTGGTGAGGGTGGTCACTGTGGGTTACAAGAAGGGCTGTGTCTATTCACACTGTTGCTATCCCTATGGGGTGCTGTCCTGGTTCCCCCAGCTGCGTGAGGACTGGGAAAAGGATGATCCCCACCTCTGAAGCAGCCAGGCCCCTCACTGGTTGGGACTCCCATTGTCGTGGTGTGTTGTGTAAGTGCAATGTATGCACCTTGATCTTCTGTATCTTTGACACAAAGGATTGGGTATATTGGAGCAGAAACGGCCACCCCGGGGAAGGTGTGACAACCCTGCCATAATTCCCTTTGTCAGCTCCTTGCTGCTTCTGAAACTTGAGCCTTATCTGGTCTGCCTTTGTGCTGAAAGGGACAGGTGAATAATTCATCCAGACCAAAGGGGCTGGGCGAGAAAGGAACCTGTGGAACCGAAAAAATGCCTCTAATGAAGGGCTAAGGCATGAAAATCATGATTAAGAAGCACTAATGAGTCTTGCTCATAACTCCCACTGGTGAGAGGAGAAAGCCCTTGTGTGCAGGCGTGCTGGCGCCCGTGTAGCACTGGGATGGCGGGGGTGAGCTGGAAGCCTCGCCATCTGCTTGCCACTTAAAATATGTTTCTGCGTGCCAGTAGTGTAGGAGTCTCTGGTTTGGTCCTTTTTTCCCCCTTCTCCGAGGTGTATTTACTATTTGACTGTAGTAACTCGCTGCGTGTGGTAAATGCTGGGTTTTGGTCTCCTTGGGATTACTGGTGCTCACTCCCAGAAGGCAAACACACAATTTTAACAGAGGTGGGACCTGGAGAGGAAAGTCTCTGTGGCAGACATGGCCCCATACCGCCTTGAACTTGCTGTTCTTACCCGTAATTGCTGACTTGAAGTGTATTAAGGACAGTGATATGTCACTTTATGAGCTTTAAACTATGGTTACAACTATGTGGGCCCACAGACGCTTTTCTTTGCACCTTGTCACAGCTGCCCAAATTGCTGGTTCCAGAATTTGAATCTGCATTAATATTCAAATAAACTGCTTCCTCCACTGTGTTTGTGAGAATTGTGCTAACTTCTTTTTAGCCATGCTGCCCACTTTAATGTCTGCTGATGCCATGTTTTGCAGTCTCACCCCTAAAATAAGTGGACTTGGGACAAGGCTGTGCCCCTTTCCTGCATGGCTGTAGGCTCAGGAGCCAAATAGCTGTGGGGATTAAACATGGACTGAGGGCCTGCCTTCTTAAAATGCTTAGGCACAAGCAGATGTCTTATGAGATTTTGGAAAAATCCCATTATGTTGCCAGTCTATATCTTTAAGTGTCTTAATGTCATTAAATATTTGGGTCCCAGGTGGTCTTCTAGGTACCATGCTCTCCCTCCCTAGTAAACATGCTGCAGACACATGGCAGATGGGAAATTATGCAGCCCAGGATCCTTGTCTCCCTTTATCTTTCTCTTGTGGTAAAGGAGGCCAAAAATTAGACTTGAAATGGCTTCCTGGGGGAGGGAGAACAGCAGAGTCAGTACTGGGACTCTGCTCATCCGAACTGCCCTGTGCTGGGGGGGAAAATGGGAAGCACAGGCTTTCCGTGCTGGACTGTCTGCCTGCATAGGGTGGTGTTTGAGGGATGCCGGTGGCTCTGAGGGTCAGCCTGCCACGGCCTCTCTGTGCAGGGGCAGGGCTGGCTCCGCTGCTGGGGCAGCCCCTGTGGTCAGCAGGATGGCTTTGCCTGCTGCTTGAGTTCACGTGGGGTTTAAGCCGTCTGTGCTGCCACGCCGTATTGCACTAAGCACATGCCGCTGCTCGAGTAAATAATTTGTCTGCTCTGCGGGGAGCAGTGGCTGTCTAACCTCTTTATCTTTTTTCTTGTGTCCAGCCCTCGGTGCCACCAGTGCCAAACTACAAGCTCTCCATGTCAATCCCAGAATGGCTCCAGGCAATACAGACCTACATGAAGATGCTGCAGTATCCTTCTCGATCGTGTGGTCTCTGGAAAGAAGGCTGACTTGTGCCTGGTGTGAATTAACAGAACTTTACTGAAGCTTTAGCTGGTTGCAAGGGCTTGGGATCATTTGAGGGTAAAAGGACGCCTCCAGGGATTTGTGATAGCACCAGCAGCACTGAGCTTGTCATAGCAATCCTCTGGGAGATGTAATTAACTTTAAATGATACTGAAAAATTTAACTGAAGTGACATTGGTGGGAATAGAAGTGCTTATTTTGAAGTTGATTTATGAGGATATTATGATCAGATTGTGATGCCTGGAGAAATAATATGGCATCTTGTCATAAAGCGACTAAGAGAGAGCCAGTGTTGTGGCAAACCCTTTCTCCCTCTGCCTTGGCAGCCCCTGTGGGCTCCCTGAGGATTGCCTGTGTGCTCAGCGTGCAGGAAGTGCTTGTCATTGGGGCGAGGGGCACAAGCAACTGTCCTGACCCCAAGGTGGGCAGGCTTGCCTGTGACACAGGAACTGAGCAAAGGAATCTCCCTTCCAGATGTTCCACCTTGCTTGGGGGATTCATCAGGGAACTACACATCTGGCTGGCCTCTCTGTCACTGCCCCATGCCCAATTCCTGACTGTTTCCATTGCTGACAGATAGTTTCAGAGAAGGTTGCTGGCCCATATGCTACCCTTCTGTTTCCCTTTTTCTCTAAACTCTGCCTTTTTGTGTACATGTGTGGGGGGAAGCTGTGGGGATAAGGAACGAGTGTAAAGTCCTGGTAAGGATTAAGAAAGGATATGGGTGGCAGCTGGAAGAACATCTAAAAATAGCAGGCGCGGTTAGCTTGGTGGGGAGTCGTGGTTGGGATCAAGGCGTCGGCCGGGCCTGGAGCTGCGGCAGCTGCTGTGGGGAGGGAGGGAGGCTGGGGCCTGCCTGCTCTGCAGGGGGATGGTGCATTTCTCTTCCTTATGTCAGCCACTTGGCCAGGACAAGAGGCTTGTTGCTCGCTGGGATTGTGCCAGAGAGGATGCCATGTCATACAGAGCTCCAAAAATTACATTATCCCCCACCTCACCCCGTAGTGGTTTTGAAATCCTGCATTCTGATATGGAGCAGGCCTTAGGCACAGGGTCTGGATCTGTGTTCAGAAAAGCTTCAAAGTGCGCTGGGGAGCAGTGTCTGGGCTTCCTTTGAGGGCTGAAAGAGGATGTACGCTTTGTTCAGAGCACCCTGAAAGGGCCTCATGAATTGGGTTTTGAAGGCAGGAGGGGAGTAAAGCCTTGTTTGTGGAGAACTCTGAACTCTAATTGAAGTCAGTTCAGAGCATCCTGTTGAGAGCTGGCGTTTTTATTTAGGCTATGGTTCCAGCAGCTGTGCTATTTATGCCTTGCAAGCAGCTCTTTGCTTCCATGGGGTCGCCTGCCTCTGCCCTGGTATCTGTCTTGGTATCGCCAGCTTTACTGGCATGAACATTCTAATGGGAATAGAATTTGGGAACTAGGTTAGAAAGGAGATTCAACTGGAAAAGTAACCTAGCAAAAGTAAGGGCAGTGTGATTTTTTTTTTTTACAAAACTTTGTTGGGTTTTTTGTTTTGTTTTTGTTTTTACTGAATGCATTGGTTTCCTGGTCTGATTTATTGCATTGCTGCTTGAACAGCAATGCTTAAGGAGCAGGGAATAGGCTGCTTTTGGTGATGCTGCTGCATGGCAGCCTGTGCTTCTAGGCAAGTGGTGCTGAGATTTGGCATCCTCTGGCATCATTTGTGATGAACTTTTCTGCTATCCACATAGTGTTAACTAATGACCTTGATTTGCACGTAGCTGGTTGTTTTCATTTCAAGAACATTGTATTTTTTAGAGAATGATTTCTATTTCCTAAGTGTAAATGGATGCACCTGCAATGGTTTTGGTTTACAGGTCATAGGTGAGCTACGTGGCCGATGGAGTTATAAGACTTGTAAAGGAAATAAGTTTTTTCAGACCACGGATTATGGTGATTGGTTTGGGTAGGCTATGAAAGCTTTCTCTTGTCCAGGTGTGAGACTTTTTTTCCCAAACTTGCACCGTAGTACTGAGTGGGACCTAGTGGAAAAGAGAATTTATAACCTTCAAATGCGGAATTTGAGTGTCATTTTAGATGGACAATCTTAATACCTGACTCTGCACCTAGTGCTGTTAATAGATCATATAAAAAGACAAGTGAAAAGTTTTGCTTTATTTCACATGCCAGTGTTTCATATCTGAGAGTCGATGGCTTTTACCGCCTGTTTTGTGTTTCAACAGGAACTGAGAACTGAAATTCACCTTTTGAGCAGTGTTATTTTATTGTTTGACTGTTCAGGTTACTTTCCTTTAACAGACGAAATACAGGTACAATCACACGGGAACACAGTTCTTCGAGATCAGAAAAACCCGGCCTCTAAGTGGGTAAGTGTCACTGGAATTAGTCTAGTGCCCTTGTCCCCAGTCACCTGGCATTTAAACACTGCAGCACCATGGCATGGGAGGGCTGTCTCCTCTGTGCCACAGCTTCTCTGGGAGGGCCAGAGCTTTCTGTGTTGCTGCCTTTGTGAGGAGTGTCCCAGCTTGCTACCGGGTGGCAAATGGACCATCGAGGGCCAACAAGTGGAAGGGCTGTTCTTGCTCAGCAGCTGCGTGGGACCTGCTTGGCTGCAGGCCAGAGCTGCTTGCACAGGGGTGGGAAAACTCTCTCTTATTGGTGTTGGGCTGGGAGGGCTGGGCTGTTTTTCTGAAAACTGATTAAGTCCTGATATTCTGGTTGTGCTGTAATGCCCTTTGCTGGTGGTAGGAAGGGATTAGCTGTGCAAAATGCAGCAGGAATTTTGACATCCTGGGCACAGTTGTTTTCCCTGGAGGCTCACAATGGACTGTTTAAGTCATGTCCGTGCTTCTTCCTTGCTGCTCATCTTGCTGCTCCTTCCATGTGGTGGACCTGTGCTGGTTGGTGATGAGTTGTGCAGTGCGAGTATGGACATGTGCCAGGGAGCCTGGCAGCAGAGAACTGGGGTCTCTGGCATGTTAGAGCTGCATCATACTTAGGACAGCTCTTTAACAGAACCCAATAAATTAGCAGGTTAGGGCAGGAAGGGTGTTGACAACATTATGCTTTTATTTTAGGGTGAAATTTAGATAAGCAGAATGTAATTACTCCCATAGACTGGTCTGTCTCTAGCTCTTCCCAGCTCTCTGTCATTAATCTAATGGTCCCTCAATCTAAAATTCCAGTTCCCATCTCAGCTTTGTGCTTCAGGTTTTCATCTTGCTGACAGCAGTCTTTCTCACCTCCTTTATCTAATGTTCACTGCTCTGGTGGAACTAGTTTAAAACAAATCTTGTGCCTTGAATGATAGATGGGTTCACAGAAGCTTAAACCAATTTTCAAGCTGCTCACTCATTTTTAAATTTGTCCCATTACTTTTTTCAAAGGATGTGAAGGATGAAAATGAATTATGCTCAGCACTTACCACTTAAAAGGTCGTCGTTTTCCTGGGCTGGATAAAAGCCTGGCTTACGAGGATGGTGCTCTTTCCTAGAAGGGAACAGATACAGTGCTCGCAGCTGGAGATATGCCTGTGGCTTTCAATCCTCTCCCAAGCTGAGCCATTGCCTCTGTTTATCTGCCTTAGAGTTTGCTTGGGGACGAGTGTCTGACTCCTCACTTTGTCTTGTTGCTGCTAGGAACTTCTTTGAATGGGGTGGCAGGACTTCTGTGGAGTTAAGGATGGTGCCCCTGGAAATGGTCCAACCCCTCAGGGGCTGCCAACTTTCCAGGCACAGTTGCCTAAACATGATGTGTGCTGGACTGGAACAGTGTGAAGTCCTGAGACCTGTGCTGCTTTGCTCCTGGGTTGGGTAGATGGGAGTGCTGGGAGGAGTGGAGCTGTCAGGAGCACTTGTTGCTGCCCAGATCCTGTTGTACTGCTGTAGGGCTCCAACACTTGCCTGGTCTCGGTTTCTCCAGTTTTGAGAAGGAGAACACATGCAAAGCTGTCTGAAGTTCCTGTCATTATTATGAAACCAAAATTCCAGTTGTTTTTATGAGACTTACAGTTTCTGGTTTAGATTTCAGATCTTTTAAAATTCACCTGGCCAAGTCAGGAGGATGGGACCAGACTATTTTCAGTGGTGCCCAGTGATGGGACAAGGGGCAATGGACAGAAACTGAAACTGGAAGTTCCATCTAACTGTGAGGAAAAAAAATTTAAGGGTGACAGGCTGCCCAGAAAGGCTATGGAGTCTCCTCTGGAGATACTCAAAACCTACCTGTGCAACCTGCTCTAAATGAACCTGCTTTAGCAGGAGGGTTGGACAAATGCTCTCCAGAGGTCCCTTCCAACCCCAGCTTCTGTGATTCTGTGTGAATACTGTGTTGATTGCTCTGTAATTTTGAGGTGTGCATGAAAGCTTTCCTTTCCTTCATCTGGTGTGCAGGCCAGTTTTCATCAAAGCTGAAAAATTGCCTACACCCCAAGTTTTTTTTTCTGGGAGGTGTGTTCCACTTTGCAAGAAATCCGCTCCCAGTATGGCAACGACAGGTATCTTGTGCTGAGGTGACAGGAGCTGCTCTGAGCAATTTCTGTGGTGTGAAAGGCCTCACTTGCTGCAACACAAAGTTTGCATTTGCGAGTTGATCGGGCAAGATGCTGAAAGCCTCCAATTGCCACTGGCTCTTGAAAAATGAGGCTGTTCCCAGAGCTTTATTGGTGCTAAACATATTGCTGATTTCATAATGTGAGGGCTCAAAGCTAATGAAAGTATTACGAGATCTTTGGCAGCCTCTCTTCAAGACAGCAGTGGATGGTCACAAAGACGCTGAGTACTAGATGGAAATTGAATATTCATAAATTCATGTGAAAGTGTCCTAAAGCAGCTGGGGCATATTAATGAGTTTTTCTATTATGGAGGGAGGACTAGATACTGTAGAGATTTACTGCCAGCATCAGTGTGATGTATGAGAAAATAAAAATGCATGGCTGAGCGTAGGAGGAAGAGCATAAATTATCTGTAGGAACTCATTAAGGGATATAGTCTTGTTATAACTCAGTATTTACAATCTCTTTAAGAAAAAGTCACTCTTATTATCAGCTTAACTTTTAGAGTGTCAGACACCACGTGGATTTGTCTAGACTGCAGATAGCACTTTTGGAAATGTTAGATTTCTGTTGGCGTAGCTGTGTGAGTCAGGGTGGCAGAGCTGTGAACCTGTAAACTTTGTGTGCTTTTCTTGTTGTACAGGCAAACTGTGTCTGAAAATGTGTCTGCGTCTCACCTCTCCTGAGTTGGCAGTATTTGCACAAAATCCAAATTTACGGGTGTAGCTACATCCACCGTAGGAGTGCTTTGCTGATACAGGTATCCTGACCTGGGGCAGTGCCCTCCACAGGCTTCGTGATGTTCCTTTTTGTGCTAAGTAGGTAAAGGGCACCCTGTGAAGTTCAGCTCTGCTGATCCATGTGTGCATGCATGTGATATGAATGTTTCAGACACCAGCAGGACTGGTTTTCCTTTTCCCATGCAGGATTATGCTGGCTAAACCTATATTATGACTTTTGTTGGTACTACCAGTCTGATAAAAAACGGTACTTTTGACTGACATAGGCATTCTTTTTAAAACTTCTGAGCTCAGATCATGTAAGAGCTTTAAGAAAAAAGTGCCTGGATATCTAGTACTATCTGTAACTGTGAATTCCATGTCAACAAGCTGTTACTGCTGGGTTTACAAGGAGAGATAAGCCCTCTGGAAGTTTCTGTTCTAGGATGCAGGCATGAGGCACAATGAGAAACAAATCTCTTTGTCCTCTGCAGAGTATCTGGTGAGGTGCAGTACTGTACTGTTCCCTTCAGTTAAGTGCCAGCTGAACAGGGGGACCTACAGCTGAAGCAGAAACTGATGATTGGGTAGGTTCTGTGGTCTTTGAGAAATTAGAGCCCAGAAGCTGCCCTGTGAGGAGTGAGAGACATTCAGTGGCTGCGGATATAAAAATGTGTAATTGATTGCAATAAAGGAGCGCGATAGGAGCTGTCACGTGGCAGCGATGCAACCAAATAACAGGGAAGGGGAGATGGGAAATCATACTGTTTCCACACACCATGTTATTAAGGAACACTGATGGGGCTGTAAAGCAAAATGGGCTCATATCATTTCCAGACAATAGACTGCAGAAGGCATTTGAACATCTGCTTCTCTCTTGCACAAAGGGGGAATGTTACAGATACGGTGTGGTGTTCAGCATGTGGTGGAAATGCTTTTGCTGCTGAAACACTGTTTTTGAGAAGATTCACAAGATCTGCTCTGCTGTTTTATCTCCTTTTGCTCATGCTGGTGCCTTTCACTTCTCTCTTGGCTTCATTGTCAGGAATGAAACTGTCAGGAGTCTTAGAAAAACTTGGGAGAGGGAGATTTTATGGACCTCATGCAAAGTACATGGGCCCGTGCAAGGAGAATTTTGTGGAAAAATGTGCTGGAGGATCTCACTAATAAAAAATTTATTCAGTCTTGTAGGAGTCTTTTTGGTGAAGGTAATGGGGAGCCTCTCCTAAGCATGGTCATCTCTGAAGGGACTCGAGTGTGATTGGTGCCAGCTGGTGAGATCCTCCAGTTCTGGGCATGCTGAAAGGTTTTAAGATTTTTCTAACCTGTATATGAAATTGGGTGCCCAAGTGAAAAATCTGGGAGCAAAAGGAATTCATGGTTCCCATGAGCTGTCTTTAGACACTGCCGTTTTAAACAGAAAGCATCCTAAAGAGGCAAAGTCAACTCCTTTCAGGGCCTCTCTTACTGCAGAAAGCAAGGGAGATAGTCCTGGTGGGCTCCTGAAAACACTGAAAGAAATTTGAATCAATTAACAAGGAAATACCACTGTCTGCCAAGGACTAGATCTTGAGGGAGGAACAAGCATCCTGTTCCTGTTGGCTACATTTGTTAGAGGCAGAAGTGTTCACTGTGGTCTGGAATAGAGATCTGCCTGGCAGACATCAGATAGTAGTGTAAATGCCACAATGGGAAGCTGCAAGGTGCTTGTCTTTGTAGCAGTCTCCCCTAAGTTCCTGGAAGAGATGGGCTGCCCCCCGTGCTCACTGGAGTGTGGGGAGAGGGTGACTGTGGGCTAATTCCCAGCTGTCTGATGTAAGCCTGTAAAGAATAGCTATACATGTGAAATCTTTTCAGGTAACTGTCAAGATTTAAGGAAAATCGCAGAAGCAAACCCTGCTAAGGCAGGGAATTGAAATGCTTGATGCTATTTTTTAATTCTTTTCTGCCTTCCTTAAATCTCCTTTCACAAGTTTAACTGTGCAGACTTTCTGGTCATTATTAACGTCTGAGACAGTGTGATAAGAATTTAGGAGTGAGAGAAAAGAGGGAAAGGACAAATCAAAGAGTACCTGTAAGGAGTTGTTTTCAAATGAGCTGAATGGTCTGTCATTTGCCATAGGTCATTTGCCATAGATCCCTTAGAGAACTGACAAGCAGCCTCCAACCATTAATATTTGTGTTAGGGAGTGTGGGGAGGGTGGGTGCTGGGGAAGGCAAAGATAGCAGCCTTTGAAAAGAATAAGGGAAAAGGTAAGTCTAGGAACTTTGAGTTTATCTGCAGTTCAAGGGAAGGGAAAGGCAACATTAATATTGTTGGGCATGGTTTGTTTCTGAGAATTTCCTTCTATGAGGGTGTAAGAGCTTTTGTAAACCAGGGAGAAGACGTGGATGTAGTAACTCCTTGTTTGAGTGTGGCTTTTGATAAGGCCATGTCTTATCTCTGCAGATAAGGCAGGGACCTTGAGTCTAAATAAAACTATTTAATGTAAGGGCCCAACTTGGTGAAGAGCAGCACATAGAAAGTGTCACTTTACCAATCTTTCTTAGCAGAGATTGTGAGTTGAAGTGTGCAGTGTCTGTCCCAGCTCAGTTTTTCCTTAATGGTATGGGTAAGACTAACTGTTTGCTGATGGATGGTTTGCAGTCCGGGCTGGACAAGGTGACAAGGCTTTGAAAAGTGAAATTGGGATGTTCAGAGTGATCTCTCAGGCTGGAACAAACAGGAGATAATTTAGTGAGGGCAAAGGCAGAGGAGGGTTTGGGAATAGCCAGCTGTGGAGAACAAAAGGCTAGTTTTGCAAGGAAGAAGCTGAGCTTAAAAATATAAAAGAAACCAAACAAAAGTCACCAGAAAAGCCCAAGCAAAAAATACCCATCCCTAACAAAAAAACCCTTCCAACCAACCTGCAAAAAAAACCCCACCAAAAAACCACCAGAACCTGATTCAGCGTGGGCCAGCAGGGGAAAGCCAACAGCACGCTGGCTTGGTTGCAAATATGCACTGAAAGATGGATTCAGAAGGAAATTGGTCTGTTTGTACTGTTGTGGCCTTAGCCAAAGAACTGTGAGAAAGTGAGTTGGTTGAAAGGATTCCAAAATTGAAAGAAACAAGCATTGTCCTAAAATCATAACCTAAGGGAGAAGCTTTCAGGGGGAGTGAGAGAAGAATTAAATAAAAATCGGTGTCTGCTTTCTCATGGTCACAGAGGAGAGGGTAGATTACAGTCTTTTGCATATACAAATGTCTGTAGCAAGAGGAGAGATAATAAATGGTCTCCATGCCCACTGTGGAGAGCAGAAATAGCTCCTGATTTAATTTGCAAAAAGGGAAGGATTTAGTTCAAACATTAGGGAACCTTCTTAGATGCAAGGTTAAATATAGGATAGATTAGCTGGTGGGTTCCCAGGTTTTTGAGAAGCCAGTTGAAAGTAGACTGAAAAATAATCTGTGAGGAGTGATTTAGATTTGGCTTGTGCTACCTTGGGCAGAGCAGCGGCTTGGGGATTCTCCAGAGGCTCTGCTTCCAATACAAACACAGGGTTTAAGGCCATGCTTCGACTCAAGCTTGTTAAAAGTGGAAGAACAACTCTCAGTGGCTCTTGAAGTGGGTCACGCACACAGACCCTGCGGTCCGTGCTGTAAATGCAGAGAGAAAGCAAACTGTTGGCAGAGTATTCCCCGGGGTTCCAGGATGGCCGTGTGTGAGGGCACAGCCTACCCCGGGGGTGCAGGTGGATGCTGGTGTGCTGACCACTGGTGGTGCCTCCTGAGCGGTGCTCCCCTGGCGCAGACCCTTGTCACTGTCCTGCTCCAGGGCTGTCTCTGAGCTGCCAGGTCCCGCTGCAGCTCCTGGATCCAGGTGCAGCTTGCTGTGTGTGCCTGAGGAGGAGATGCTGCCCCTGCCCCTGCCCCTCAGACCGTGTTAACCAGGCATACTAAATGGCTTGAAGATAAATAGCTTTACAACTCGACATTTTTCCTCATGATGCACATTCATAATCAGCTGTCTTTTTGGGGTTTTTTTGTAACTCCCATGTGGTTAGAAGATAGGAAATTCAATGGATTATCTTGTTTGTGGTTACCTCCCATGCCTCATCTGCATGTAACACTTCTGAGACAGAGATGGGGCTTTGCAGTGGCCGCTGTGGTGACCAGCACTGGGGAGCCTCTGTGGGGGATGAAGGAGCCCCATTGTGTGCCCTGGCCGGGGCTGCCCTGTGCTTCCAGCAGTTCTGTGGGGTTCTGTGGCTGATTGTGAGTGTGGAGGAGGCAGGCAAAGTCTAATTAGTCTTCTGTACTGCAGGCAGAGTGTAAGGGGTGGTTGTTTACAAATGAAAAGATAATTTCTAACTTGGATAAATGGGACATGGAATGGCTGTGACAGGCTGTAATAGCAGTGGAAGCTCTGTTGTCACTTGCACTCAACATGAGGTTTGAAATGCATGAGGTGGGTGAATCAGAAAATGGGGGAAACACTCTGATGGTTTCAGATGCATATTTTCATAATCTTCTCTAATACAAATATTTTTGTCATTTAATGCTCTGTTTCCTTACAGTAGGGATCTGTTTACAAAGCTCTTCCCGGGGAAAGGATATGGATAGAGAAGACTCAAAACAGAAGTTATCCTTTGGCTTAGTTTTCATCTGTGCCTTTTTTAGGGGGCAGTTTTTTGGTGTGTCATTGAATGTGCCTCTTCTGGCCTTTTGTAGGCTCCTTCCAGTATTTTTTTTTGTTCAAACTGTCCAGGATTTCAGGATCTGTTTGTGGAAGGGGATGGGTTACCTACTAGGTTAATAGTGCAGTGTCAGTCTGGCACAACAGCTTTCTTAGCTGACCTGAGGTTGCTTGTTGCTTGTCATGGTGTTGTGTCCCTGTCAAATTGTACTCCAGAGATAAAGTCTAGAATGTAACTAAACTCTGTGAACATGCAAAAGCCTGGGCATGCATAGTTTCCTGCACTCCTGCAGGAAATTGTGGAATTTGCCACTTTCCCTGTCCAGAGGAGATGTGGAGCAGCAGCAAGACAATAACTCAGCTTGCAGTGGTGTGAAGTGTCTGTGTTAGTGGAGCTTTCTGCAGAGCAGACTTTGATAAAAAGGCAATAAATTCTGGTCTGCAGCCATAGCTATGGGATTATGGAGGCATTTGTAGCTTTCTGGGGGCTGTGTAACCATCCTCTCCTGGTTCATTTTTGGTTTGGTTTTTTTTCTCTCCAGAGGAGAGCCAGGGTTGTTTTGGACATAAGCTAAACTCAGTCCTGCTCTGGGATTTCCATGATTGCCAGCTTGTGCAGTTCAGCGGGCCTTTGTGTTACAGTCTGAAGTGATGCTCATGGAGTTGCTGTGAGAGGCAGAGAGGACAGCATTCCTCCCATCCACCTTCAGAGGTGGAAGGCACTGGGATGCCAAATAATCTTTTGTTTTTCTCTTCCTTTTTTTTTCTTCCCCCCCAGTCATCCTCCAGAAGTCAAGAGGACTCTGACAAGTCACTGAAGGGGAGAATCAGGTTCACCAGCTCTTGCTGAGATAAGAACTGGAGGTGCCTGGCTCTCGCTCTATGAGAGGACTCTTTGATTGCTCTAGCTGGAAGGACTGAAAACTGTTTTGTTTCTGTTCTAGGTTAATGGAGACAGCAAAAGAAATGACCAGGGAGTCCTTACCTATCAAATGCCTTGAAGCAGTTATCCTGGGGATGTATCCTTTCACATGCCTGTGACTTTTTGCACTGCAGCTCTGTTTAATACACTGCCCCTCCTGGATGGTGTTTGAGAGGGTCACAGCCAAAGGTGAGTGCCAGGAGCTTGGGGGGCTGCCCTGGTATGGATCACTTAAGTTGCTGAATTGCCTGGGTTTGTAGGTAGGAGTTGGGATGCCGTGTGCCCGGGTCACAAGTGTTGTGATTTGGCCATGCAGATTTGCCTCCTGCCCTGGTAATCTGCATCATGTCAGGATGTGACCCAGAGTGCCCAGATAAGTACCTGTCTACACAATCCTTGTTTTCTTTGTTAGCATTTCTCTGTTGGTTGTTGTTGGAGCTTGGTAACACCTGAGGAGCGCGGGTTCTGTTCTGTGTTTGTCTGATGTTTACACGGACTAGTCATGTTAGCTTTTGTCTCCCAGCCCACAGCTTTGTGCAGAAATATGTGTGTTATAGTTAAATATTTGAGCTTCCCCTTAACATAATGCTTGCTTCCTACTCAGTCTTCAGTCATTTAGACACTGACTTGCTTCTCCGCCCTCTTGTGCTGTCACTGATAAATCAACCTGCACCATCCTAAAACACTGGAGGAGGGCAAGGCAGGGCTGCAGGAACAGGTTGCCAGACACATCTCGTCAGAAATGATCAAATTTCATTTAAAACAAATGCCAACCCAAAATAAGCCTCGAAGCAAACCATCTCCTGAGATGTCTCTGTGGTGTTTTGCTGGCTGCTGCTGCCCCCTCCCGTGGGAGAAGGAGCTGGCAGAGCCTGGCAGGTAGTGCCTGTGAGAAGGGATGGCTGCTGGGGCGTGGGAAGGGGATGTGGGCTGAGCAACGTGTGCCAGGGATAGGCCTCGGATTTGAGTCTGAGAGGTGGCTCTGGCTGACAGGGCTTCCCCTGGGAATGCTGACAGGCTCTGCATGCAGCTGGAGGGATTGGGGTCCTGGGGGCTTGATGTCAACAAGAGACTCAAACCCCCTTCAAAGCCCTTCCAGAAGGAGAAATCATAGAATCACAGAATATCCCGAGTTGGAAGGAACCCACAAGAACCATCGAAGTTCAGGCCCTGTGGTGTCCAAATTTTCCTTGAGGTCTGTCAGTTTGGTGCTGTGACCACTTCCGTGGGGAGCCTGCTCCAGTACCCAACCACCCTCTGGATGGAGAACCCTTTCCTAATATCCAGCCTAAACCTCCCCTGACACAGCTTCAGGCCACTCCTCCGGGTCCTGTCACTGGGCACCACAGAGGAGAGATCAGTGCCTGCTCCTCTTCCCCTCATAAAGAAGTTGTAACTGCAGTGAGGTCTCCCCTCAGTCTCCTTCAGGCTGAACAGACCAAGTGACCTCAGCCACTCCTTGTGAGGCTTCCCCTCAAGGACCATCTTCCTTGCCCTCTTTTGGATGCTGTCTAGTGGGTTTATATCCTTTTTATATTGTGACACCCATAGCTGCCCCCAGCACTCAAGGTGAGGCCACCCCAGTGCAGAGCAGAGCAGAGCAGGACAATCCCCTGCCTTGCCTGGCTGGTGATGTTGTGCCTGATGCCCCCCAGGACACGGTTGGCTCTTCTGGCTGCCAGGGCACTGCTGAGTCTTATTCCCTTTCGGTGGTGCTGCTCTCCAGCCTCTTATTCCTCAGTCTATCCACACAACTGGGTGTGCCCTGTCCCAGGTGCTGATTCTGGCGCTTGCCTTTGTTAAACTTCATAGGTTGGTGATTGCCCAACCTTCTGATTTGTCGAGGTCTGTCTGCAGGGTCTCTCTGCCCTTAAGGGAGTCAGCAGCTCCTCTCAGTTCTATGTCATCAGCAAACTTACTAAGCATACCTTTGAGTCTTGCACCCAGGTAATTTCTGAAGATGTTGAACTGGCCTTGAAATGGAGCCTTGTGGAACCCCATCTGCTGTAACCCTTTGTGTCTGACCCGTGAGCCTGCTGCTCACCCATTGTGTTGTGTATTTCTCTAGCTGTATGCTGGATGTTTTGTCCAGGAGAGTACTGTGAGTAACAGTACTGAAAGCTTTCCTGAAGTCCAAAAGTTTACATTAACTGGTTTCCCTTGAAATGATGTCAGTGGATCTGTTATGCTTGCCCTTGTGTCAGGGTTGTGTCCCAAACTGTTTGGGGTTGAAAGGGATGCAGGGAATAATCCCCAGGTGGAGTTCATGATGCTCTGCAGTGTCAGTATGGCTGCAGTGCTGTATCTCTAGCAGAGAACTGATTATTCCACATATCATGGGAGCAAAGGGTGATTAGGGCCTACAGATAACCATGATAACCTAAAGTGTTGTTGCTGGTTTTTCTGCTTGCCTCAAACCTGACTTGTGGGTTCAGTTTGGTGGTTTTGGGAGTTTTTTTTTTTGTGAAGTGAAGGAAGCGAAATATTTGAAAGCGGTATTTTAATACTCTTTATTGTCATTTGAAGTTTCTTCAGAGTTAAGATGTGTATAATTTTTTCTGTCTCTAGATGCTAATTAAAAAACCCCAAACTTATGGCAAGCTTTTTTTTTTTTTAATTGAGAAGATTTAGTCAGGGGAGAGCATGGGACAGGCTTGTCTTTCTAGGACTTCTGCTTCCTGTGTTGGAAGTCTCTGTGTGAGAGCAGGGACTGTCTGCGGGCTGGTGGTCCGGTAACAGATGCATTAAAGTTTACAAGATTCCTGCGGTGTAAACCCCAGGTGTTTTGCTTGAGGTGTGGGTACACAAAGAGTGTAGCAGTGGTGAGTGGACGGGCCACCTGAATTTGTGTGTCTGGGAAGCGGCTGGTACGGAGCCTGTGCCCACGTGGAGCCTCGTAGTGCTGTGATGCACGTGCAGCATGAGGGGTTTTGGGAGGCATCTTTGTCATGGCATGTGGATTTGCTGGTTTTCGCCAGCCATGAGATTTTGATCTTCAGCATTGCCCTCTGGATGCAGACACGGTGAGGCCAGCGGCGTTCCTAGGTCAGGTGTTTTCCAGAGAAGATGTGCTTACCCTCTCCTGAGTGTCCAGCCAGTGCCTTCACGCAGGCCTGAGCTGAGCAGCCCTCCTGTGTGTGTGTTACCCTCTGGTTCCATGCCATGTCGCTGGAAATAAGGTACTGCTTGTAATTTGTGTGCTGGCAGGCCTTGAGTGTTGCTTGGATACTGAAATAGCGCAGCCCACTCCAGCGGACCCTCGGCGTGAGCCTTCCTTCAAAGGCCGGCTCGCGCAGAGCGGCTTAGCGAGATGTCGCTTTAATTGAGCTGCTCGCTGGCTTGTGCAATTGCCTTTTACTGTGTGACTTCTTATAAAATGCTTCTATAATCCCTCTTGGTGCAGAATTAAGTTTTGCATAATTGCCTATGCACTTGATCTTGGAGCGTTTTCATAGGGCAGTGAGGTAAAGTACTGTCTGCACACACCAAGGAAGCAGCTGCTATGAGATGACTGAAAGCTCAAACAGATCTTCCAGTATTATTTTGCAGCAGTCTGCACAGCTCTTTTTCTCTGTGTAGCTGTCTGAACTGGCTTCATATCTCTCTGCTTACATGATCTGCTTGTCAGTGCCTAACCAGAAGCATTCCTCCTGCTGTCTTCCCCAGGGCATTTCTCAGTTCAGTTGTAAATCAGCTGAGTAATGGTGCGTTCAGCCCACTCTTTCTGAGCAAAGATCCAATTGATTTGAGCTCATGAAAGGGAATAGTAAACCAGAAAGTGCCAAGGGAATTTTATCTGTGCTGCATTCACTTTATTAAAACGTGGAGAGCAAAATATCAGAGGGGGAGAGGGAAGCTGCACACTGCATCCCTCCTTGGGGAGTCTAGCAGCGTGCATCTGCGTTGGCTGAGCATAACTCACTCCCGTTGCCTTCAGCATCCTTCTCCCAGTTCATGTGAGGTAACGCTTGGACCCGCGCAGGGTATTAGACCCCCTGGCCAATAATATCATTAAACACGGAAGAGAAGAGCAAAAGTGTCTCAGGAGTGAGAAATTATTCAATAGCTTCTGCACTATTCCTTCTGTGGATGCAATCAGTGGAGGATGTTTATCACCACTGGAGACCTGGGTCCATCCATCTCCTCCAGCCCAGCAGGCACATCCCTGTCTGGGAGCAAGTGTTTTTGGTAAGGGGGAGAGTTTCGTGCAGTCATTGCAGGATATTGATGTCTGTGTAGTGCTCCTCTTTGCCTCCTGTGTGCTTGTCCACAGCTTGACCCACTTGCTAACTGAAATATGGGAAAGGAGGATCCTGCTGAATATCTACAGCCCCACTGGTAGCTGTGAAGAGCTGGGAGAGAGCTTTTAGTTGCTTACATTGTCATGGTCTAATCTCTAGATAGTCACCTCTGACTGCAGCCAGGCGCTGGAGAGTAGGTTTCTCAATCCAGGGGATGTCAGCCTGGCAGTCCTGCTTTGGGAAGCTGAACCAGATGCTTGAGCCTTTCCTGCAGGGACACTGCAGCTGCCAGGGAGAGCTCTGGGCCCTCTGTGTAGATGAGATCCAGATGTAGGCTCAGTAGCACTCTGCCCCACAGTAAGCAATCCTGAGCCCATGGGAAATGCTGCCTCACTCCTGTTGGAAACCTCCCTGAGTGTTTACTGCTGGTGGTTGGGGGCCCTCTGAGCAGTTGCTTGGTAAAACAGCTCGTCTGGTTTTACTGAAGCCTTATCAGATGGTTTTGAAGTGTGAGGTTGATTTTCCTTCTGCTCCACATCTTGTTCTGTGCTAGCAGCTTCAGCATTGCTGATGTAACTAAAGCTGTTTCCTTGCTCCCAGCCTGCTGCCGTCCCTCCTGCTCGCTGCTGCCCAGTGGCACTTGCTCATGGCCCCAGCCTGTGGGAGTGGCAGGAGGGCGGAGAACCAGACACTGTAGTTTTCTGTGCTCCTCTTGACCAGACTTCAGCAAAAACCACCCTTGCTGGGCTCTTAAGACATGGAGCACTGCCCCTTTCCATGTATAGATTCCAGCACTTGCCCTTGTTAAACTTTGTGTGGTTAGTGGTTGCCCATCTCTCTAATTTGTTGCGGTCTCTCTGCGGGGCTTCTCTGCCCTTGAGGGAGTCAACAGCTCCTCCCAGTTTGATGCTGTCCCCAGACTTCCTTATTCCTTTGAGTTCTGTGTCCAAGTTGTTAATGAACATGTTGAGGAGAGCTGGGCTGAGGGTGGAGCCCTGCAGAACCCCTCTAGTGACTGGACTCAGGGCTGATGTTACCCATTCACTGGGACTCCTTTGTGCCTGACCTGTGAGCTTCTTGTGCTTCAGTCTCTGCCTGTTGCCTCTTGTGCTGTCAGCTGGCACCACCGAGAAGAGCCTGGCTCCATCATCTTGATTGACATGAAGACCCAGGATCAGGAGGCCACTGAGCTTTGCTGCAGCTGCTTTTGCCCTCTCCTGCTCTGCACTGCTTCTCTATTGTGACATGTAATTTACTCCCCGACTCTCCATCCTGCAGTTACAGTCCCAGCTCAAAAGTGTGATTACAGCTGCAGCATTGCTGTGTGGTTGCCTTTTGTTTGCCACAATACAGCTCTCCTTGGGCAGAGCAGAAAGGAAAAGCTATAATAATGATGCATGGACAGAGGGGAAGATCTGACGTGCCTTTCCAGCCCATTTGCTGTGTATTTCATCTCGAGTGGGGACTCTCATTAACCAGTCCCTCAGCAGAAGCAACCTGGACCTAAAGGTTAATTTCCACAGCAGTTGTTGCTGGGTTATTTGATGGTGGGTAATTTCTGCCCTCAAAAGATTCTTTTGCTCCTACTAAATATTTAATGAGATTAAATTGCAACTTCTCTGAGACCTCGTGGCAGAAATGTGTATGTGTGGCGGGTGGCCACCAAAGCTTTGTATGGAATTAATAGAAAGGCACTCGGGGAGCAGAGAGAAAACCCTTTCATAATGAGGGGGAAAAATAGTGGCGATGTTTGAAAGCTTCATAGGTGTTAATAAAAGATAGTGCTTTTTCAGTTACACAGAATGATAAATACAATGGGCTTTTGTGAGAATCAGTCTGTAGGACACAAATTATTGTAACATGACTTTGATGTACACAGGATGCACCTTTTAAGGCCCGAAGCAAGGTGACCTTTTAAATGAGGTGAGTGTGTGCTGAGTTTTCCAGTTGACATAATGGCGCTAGGGCCCATTCTGCCCTTGCAGTTTATTTATAATCTTTAGTTATAAATCATCTAGTGATGGTGGGGTGGAGGTATTTTTCTTGGAGAAGCTAGTCCTGAGGCAGCAGTGATCCAGTGAGACCACCTAAGGCACGTAGAGCTGTTTCTGTTGTGTGTTGGTGTAGGTGGTATCGGGGTGGGCTTTGGCAGTCGCTGCAGGGTGTCTGTGTTTGATGGCCGTGGGACAGCAGGTGGGTGCACATGGCCTTGGCTGGGTGACTGATGTGTGGGGTAGTGAGGGCTGTGCTCTGCAGTGCACAGTCTTCCAGACTCGTGGTCATACAGACAGTGAAGTGCCCCGTGAGCTGAGCCCACAGTGTTGTCTGTTCCTTTACCCTCTAATATGTTTTCTCTAGGCTGCTAAAGCTGATGACATCTAGCACTGAATGCAGCTAAACGTGTTTGACATGGACCCAAAAAGCTTCCCTGTGGCTGTCCTGAAAGTTTTGTGCCAATGCATTTTTCTTGGCCTGTTTTTTTTGTTTGTTTGTTTGTGAGACTCCTTGCTCTTGACCTCAGATTCTGGGCAGTTCATGAACCTCTTATTAGTTGGTTTCTGTGTTTACCCGGAAGCCAAAAGTTTAAATATGTGAAATTCTACAAACACTGGGTGAAGCATCCCTATGAGAAAATGGTTTAGAGAGAGATGAGAGCCACTGGATGCTTTGCATGCATCCCTGTAGAATGAAAAGGTGAAATGTGGGGTGCAGGCAGGGGTCAACAGCCCAGGGAGTCCCACTGGTGGTGAGGTGGTGGCATGTCAAGCTGGGCAGAACCAGAACTGAGCCCAAACTGTGTTTTACAGTCTTGATACAAAGGCTTTTTGTGCTCTCAGTTTCCCAGCAGCTGTCGGGCAGCCGTGCTATGCAGGCAGGGGAGGAAGGCTGGTCACAATAACATCCCAGGATATCTCAGCTGTGCAGTGGCTCTTGTTTCACTGCTGTTAAATACCTCCTTTTTGGGCATGAGGCAGGGAGAGGAGGGGATGCTGGCGATTCCCAGAGCAGAATCTTGGTCTGAGCAGGTTCCTGCAGCTTCAGTGGGAACTGAGCTCACTCCTCCATCTGTCAGGATGCCCTGACACTATCCTGGCAGTGCTGCCTTTTGGGCTGATGTATTTTGTAGTGGCAGCACCATGACCAGCTGGCTCAGGGGATGGCTCCAAGGTTGCAGCAGGTGCCTCTGGCTGGAGTAACCCCAGCATAATGCTCCAGCCTTTTCTGGTCATCCCCCCTCCATCCCCCAGGCGTGGGTGGGGGCCTCAGCTGTAGAGGGGAAGGGCACCTGCTGTCCCAGGGGCCAGGTGCCAGCACGTGGAGCCAGGGTGAGTTTCAGCTGTCCCAGGATTAGCAGCGGGGAGCTGCGTGCAATGTAGGTGCTGACGCAAAGCTGCTTGCGTGAGGGATTCTCAGCCTGTCCTTTCCCTGGCACGGGCCAGCAGCCTCCCAAGGAGGTGACCTGCACGTAGTTCCCCTCTGAGATCACACATTACGCTGGCACGGAGCTTGGTGCCCCTGCACGTGGTGCCTTTGAAATGGCCAGTCAGTGATTCCAGGGACAGGGTTTGATTTTTAACAGTGTTGTTTCTGACCGTGTCTCTGTGCTTATCTAATTAGATTTCCATCTCAGAGCTTTTCTTTGGTTCCTCTCAGCAATGTGTTACAAGGGTGACATGCTAGAACACTCAGTCTGAGGAGTGGCAATGCTGAGGGCCAGTTTCCAGAAGGAAAGGCAGACTGTCACCTTGGAGAGGAATAAATCCAAATCTCTTGGTACTGTTTGAAGACATGAGAAAAGGAGGCTCAGTAAACTAAGTTGTATCAAACCCTCAAGAAAGTGAGGTAAACACTTTTCCCTTTGTAAGTGTGGGAGTTTGATGTTGGTATCAGATGGGGAGCTTCCACAGATCTAGGGAGGGTGGTCTCTCTTTGGGTGTGCTGACCTGAACAGTGTTGTGGTTTTTACCTTTCCCCTAAGTGTGATCAAGAGTCATTCCCTTCCCTGTCTGAGCCATTGCATCTTATTTTCCAAGCAGAGATGGGCTTTGGCAGCACTGGCTGTTTCTGGGCACAGTGAGAACAAGTTTGTGTTTGCAGGAAAGCCCTTTGCCCTGGCCGTTAAAAACCCCAAACCTGCTGAAGATGTTTTCCAGGTGCAGTTGTACCTGCTGCTTTCCCAGCACCGTTGTTGCCTTGATGCAGTGCACCCCAGCTACTTAACAAACGGGCAGCCCTCCGTGGAACGATTCCCCATCAGCTTTAAAACCCACTTCTCAGGGAACTATTTTCATCACGTGGTGCTTGGGATTTACTGCAACGGCCGCTACGGCTCGCTGGGCATGAGCAGGCGATCGGATCTGATGGACAAACCTCTTACTTACCGAACTCTGAGCGACCTCATCTTTGAATTTGAAGACTCCTACAAAAAGTACTTGCATTCAGTCAAAAAAGTCAAAATCGGATTGTACGTCCCGCACGAGCCGCACAGCTTCCAGCCCATCGAGTGGAAACAGCTCGTCCTCAATGTGTCCAAAATGATGCGCACAGAAGTCAGAAAGGAGCTGGAGAAGTTTGCCAGGGATATGAGGATGAAGGTAGGTCTGTGCATGTGGGTGTTGGGCTCAGGAGGCAGCTGTGCCTTGTCCCATCCTGCAGAGATGGGTCTTGCTGTGTGTCAGCAGGCCGACCCCAGCCTGAGGTCACGCAGGTGTCAGGTGTGCTGGCGGTGAGCTTGCGTCTGTCTCGGTGCTGCTTCCCCAGGATTTGGTGTGTTTTCAAGCCCTTATGGCTGTTTAATTGAAGGATCTCCCCTTGAGCCTGGGAAACACTTGAACCCATACTTGTCCCTGGCCATCAAGGAGCTGTTGCCCACTTGGCTTTCCTCAATGACTCCAGAAGAAGGTGGTTGGGAAGAATCAGCATAGCTGGGGCTGGAACTGCTGGGAAGAGTGGCCCGGTCACAGGTAGGGGTCTCTGCTTTTTGCGCCTGAGCTGCAAGAGGTGCCTGGGACATCTGTGTCAGTGGTTGCCTCTCCTTGCAGGACATGCCAGGCAGCTGATGTCCACCACCCTCAGCTAAATCACAGAGCAGGTTACATGGGAAAGGCGAGTAAATTGACTCCCTGACAGACTGGTGCTTCCCTGCTGGCTGGTTGGACTGAAGAGCTCATTGGGAAACAACGGGGAGACAGGGCAGGCTGCCAGGGGGCTGCAGGGTTTGGCTGCCCTTGGGGATGAGGGGTGTCCCTGACCGTGCCTCTGAGCCTGGCTTGGGTGAGGAGCTGTTTGTGGTCATGGTGGAAGCAGATTTGGTGGCTGTCCAGCTGGCTGCCAGCAGCGAGAGCAGAGCAGGTGTGTTGCTAAGTATGGGTCTGGCTCTTGAGGAGAGGTATGTATGTGGCATCGTGTCCAAGTTATTCTGGGATCTCGTCCCCTTCCCTGCTAAAGAACGGCTCCTACGTAGCAGCCACGTGCCTTTTTGGCTGAGGCACCTGCCCCCTTGCCCTGACCTTGGGGTGAGCCTTGCCAGTGGCATCTTAGCCCCTACGTTCTGCTGCCATCTCTCCTGCCCTGCCAAGGAGTTTTGAGGGCCACCTTGTACCATGCTATCACCTTAAGCATGTGGGCTTGATTACTGATGTAGTTAAGTTTGGGTTTTTTTCCTTCTTGTCTATTCATACGCTTTTAATACTATCCAGAGAGCAAACAGCCGAAGGAGGCTCGAGTTGAAGATGTCCATATGGGTAGATGACTTACTGAATTTTGTACTTGCTTTTGATAGAGGGACCAGCTCTGTGTGTGCTGAGCTGTGACACTGGGTCTAGTCCTTGTGAGTGCCTCAGGGCCAGGACCACAGCCCTGAACCCTTGAAGGCTGAAGGCCCTTGAGTTACCACAGAATTCGAGCTGCTTGGTTCAGAGGGCTTCCATTGTGAGTGGGCTGAGTTTGGAGGATGAGGTCTTTAAAACAGCCCAGAGTGTGAGTGTAATGCTAATGGTCCTCTGATGTTGGAGGGCCTGAGGATGGGGCAAGTTGGAGACCTACTGAAAAGCCTCACTGTCAGAGTTCAGCTGCCAGCCTGAGAGATGGTCACCTCTGTTTGTTGAGAGAAAAGCCGGAGAGGGTGATTTGGCTGCCTGAGTTTCTTTCAGCTGAGGCTCAAAGCCATTTTTCTTATCTCTTGCTGTTGCCAGCTCTGAAGAAAGCCATGGATGAGACAGTATTCAGCTGGGAACTGAACTGGTGACACCAACTAATTTTTGCAGGGGGCCCCTGAACAGCTATCACATGATAACAGCTTTGAGTTCCTCTTAACCTGGGCAGGGTTTGAATAAGCCCCAAGGGACTGAAGGCTCTTTGTGTGCCATCCCTGCTACTGTAAGAGGCCCTTTATTTTAACTTTTTATTTGCAGTGAATCATTGCCTTTATTGAAGGCCACTTCCTTCCCTCCCCCATCTCTCACAGATTCTGAAACCCTCAAGTGCCCATTCTCCAATGAAGGAGAGACCCCGGGGTAAGTCGCTGTCCCCTCGCCGGAGGCAGGGCAGCCCTCAGAGACGGGCCTGCAGGAGAGATAAATCGTGAGTATTCCTGCCACCATTCCTGCTGGGGCAGAAGGGAGGGTGGTGATGCTGCTTTGCTGTACAAAACTTCTGTGCTCACTGGCACATCCAGGAAAACTGCACCAGGTACCTTACTTAGCAGAGAGGCTCCAGAAGCTGCTGGCACTGCTGATGTCCTGGCATTGCTGTGCTTCCTGCTGCCCGATGGCCCCTCTGTGCAGGGTCCTTGGACTGTCCAGCTTACAGGGGTGATGGGAAAGTAAACCTTTTCTCTTTCCAAAGTGAAAACATCACTTGGATTGTATTCTTTGATTTTAATCAGCTTAAAAATACCCCAGACCACTTTCCATGTGTGTCGTACCTAAGAGTTCTTCTTCAGCTGTGTGGGTAAGGATGGACTCAGTGCATGCAAATACCTCTAAATGGATAAAACTGAGCTTCCAGATCCACAGGCCTTTTACAGCCACTGGCAATTCAAACTCCCTTACCTTAGATGTGGAAGAGCTGAATTTTAGCTGTACTGCTCCGTGCCAGGAAGCTGACAACTGTGAAAGCCTATACGTAACCCAGATTAGTCACATATTTATGATCATTGCTTTTTAAATAGGCTCCCAGACTACTGTCTCAGCACTTATTTATTTATTTTAAAGTGGCTAACAAAGACATTAGACTAACCTTCTAAAGATAACTTCAAGATACATTAGCAGCAGATGATTTCACAGCAAGCTTTTATTTTTACATGTTCATTCACACTCAGTCCATGATGCTGTACTTCGGGCTTCGTCACTGAGAGCTCCTTGTTTAGTGCATAGATAATTATAGTTGTAATGGGCTCGGCTGCTTTGGGCTTCTTCACCTCCTAGGTTCTCTTTGAGGAGCAGTTTCATTTTTGAGTTTCTGATAGTGCTTCTGCAGTTGCTGGAGTGGATCATGTATTTCTGGAGGGGAGTGAGTGTCACTGGGCTTGGAGACTCTCCAGTGGAGCTGGTTTCCTGAAAGAGCTGCTGGACATGTGGCTGCTCTGCAGTGACTGATCCCTCCTTGGCAGCTTTGCTTTTCCAGGACAGAAAGACAGGTAGTGTACAGGTGGCCTTGCAGCGGCTTCAGCACCTGTTACCTGCTCAGTGGTTCTGCTCTGTTGCTCTGTATCAAAAGCAAATTATAAGTTACTCCAAAATAAACCCTGGGTCACCATGATAGAAGATGTAGGACCCAGATACAGCAAGATGAGCTCTGAGCCCTGAAGGGGGAACAACATCCCCTGGTCAGGGATGAGCTGAATGACACATCCCAGCATGTGCAGCAGTTGACATAAGGCGAGAAATACAAGAGGAGAAATTGAATATTCTCTTCTCCATATTGATGGATCTCTGAGAACCTGATGGAGTTAGAGGCCTTTGTGTTACACACAGAATGGGAAAGACTCAGGTTTGCTAGGCTTTAGGCTGGAATCCTAACGAAAGAATGGCTGTGCTTATCAACACTGTGTTTTGTTTCCTTGTGGATCTCTTACTCATGTGCTGTAATTACAGCTTTTTTGAGCTTGCTGGGGAGGGGGAGAGAAGTATTTTCCTCCAGTGTGAGCTGGCAGGGGCTGAATAACATTCATTTGAAAGGCTTCACCTGCTGATGACAAGCTGTTATTACAGCCTGGGTTTCGTCAACAGTACAATTACATGGGCCTGCTGGGAGAAATCTCCCACTGAAGGATATGTGAACTGGAGTGGTGAACTAGAGCGTCTTTGCTGCATTGTTTCTGAAGGACAAAGGCTGAAACCGTGCTTAAGGATGGAAGAGGATTTTACAGCCTCCAACCTTTAACTTCTCATCCTGGTTCCTTCGAGTTTATTAGGTAAATGTTAGTGGTCGCTGCCAGCAAGCCCACGATAGCCTTTCAGTCTGGAAATGCAGCTGCAAGGCAGGTGGGGCACATTGCAGGACAGGTGGCAATGCAGTACCCAGTACATGCCTGCCTAGGAGGCTGGTGTGTAGTCAAATTGCAGCTCATTAACTGAGCTATGCAGCAGTCCATGTGCTCTTAGCCCACAGCTGGTGTGATCCTGCATGAATGCAGAGGATATAGATAGGGTGGTGTGAATCTCTCTGGTGAGTCTGAAGCTTTACTTTGTCCACTTGCCCATCCTCTGAAGTCCCAAAGCAGGAGAGTGCAGTAAATTGCAGGCCTGTGTTGGAACAGGCAGTGCAGCGTTTCATCCTCATTAGGAGTGCTTTGGAGCTGGAGGGGTTTGGGAGATGGTCATGCAGCAGCCTGGAGAATCTCTGCTCCTAAATGCCAGTTCACCAGATCTATTTTTCTTTCAATTTCATGTCGAGGTGTAACATATGCATGCTCTATGAGTGTCATGGCAACACTGGCCTTGTGTGCTTCCAGCCCCGTGTAGCTGCTGAAGGGGCAATTCTGTTAGTCTGTTTTATTGGGATGTGCAAGGGGGCAGGATTATATTAGGATGTGTAAAATCAGGCAGCTCCAGTGCAGACAGCTTACGAGTACTGTGTGCCCAGCAGCTGGGCACAGCTTGCTCAGCTGCTCATGGTCAGGGCACTTTGGATGGGAGATGTGATCTGCTGGGCCAGTACAGTGGAGGGCCTCGCCTCAGAGGGCACGTTTGGCATAAGGTCATTTGCCAGCCAAGGAGAGTGGGATCTGTGGTGCCTCTGGTCCGACCAAGTCTTGTCTTTTCCTGAAACTTAGGAGGACAGTCTGTTTGTAGCTAAAAGCTACAGACAGTCGTGGTGGATGGGTGGAAATGGGCACGTCACTATGGGTGTACAGTGACTCGCCATCTCCCTTGGATAATCAGAGAAGGTACTACATCCAGCTGTGCTTTAATTAAAACCATATTCTGACCTTAATTAAAGAGAGGGAGAAAAAGGTGTGAAGAGGATCCCTAAATTGGAGGGAGGAAGGAAGGACACTTGAAATATCATACAGTGCATCTCTTGCTGGTCTCTGACTCCTACGCAAGCTCTGAGGGATGCAGCTTGTAGCTTCTTTACCGGTTAGTCAAATCCCATCTGCTCTGAAGGAATAATGTGGAAAAATCCAAACTATCTTACAGTGATTTCTTTAAGTGTGATCCCTTCCTGCAAGTGAGAGACCAGTGAAGACTCTTTCACTTCTGTGAAGTACTTAAACTGAGACAAACACAAGGCAGGGTGTAGGACAGTGCTGCAGTGAGGACGGTGGGGTTATTATGAGAGGTGCTTAGATAAGTGGCAAAGCAACAGGTTTCATTCAATGTGTCACTAGGCAGAAGATCATTAGCTGTCCATAGCAATGTCCCCAGCTCTCAAATGCTGTGCAGATTCTCGGCAGGGACCTGGTGTTAGCAGTTCTGCTCTTAAAGAGAAAAAATAAAAAATTCCTTATTGAATCAAATAATTAAAAAATATTTTTTTTATATAAAAAAATAAATTCTCGGTTGCACATGTGTGTGTGTGAGCTATACATCCCCAGCTCTTGGGGCTGCAGCAGTACAGCTCTTCCACTGGTGTGTGCCCCAGGCAGGGCTGGGCTTTCCCTGATTTCTAGCCTGCCCGTGGCACTGCTGCCTCTCCCGGGGGCCCTGCTGCCTGCCCTGAGCTGCTCCAGTGGGAATGGGCTGGCAGCCTGCAGCAGGGAGATAAGTGCCAGTCTGGCTGTGCAAACTCAGGGGTCACATCTGCTGCAGAATGAGCAACGAGTTAAGCACAGAGAGCTGGAAACCAGGGCTGAGGAGCTGAAAGCACTGGAGCCATGATCAGCCTCCCATTGTACTGCTGGGGCTTTAGCTGTGTTTCTGCAGGGAAGCAGACATGCTGTAGAGTACTAAAGAAATGTGTGCTTTAAACAATGTCTGTCTTTAGAAAAGCAAACAGAGTGTTTACTGTGAAAACAGCCAAGAGTCTGCAATAAGCCCTCAGATTAGACACTTCCACAGACTATAAATCAGCTGGATAGTTTTGGTTTGACAACTTAGTTGCAGGAGCTTTTCCATTGCTTGCTAAAAAGAGAGAGACTGATAGCTCACGGTCTCCTTTGGTTCAGGCTGTTGGGATACTTAAATGGCCTAACAGCATCCACGTGTGTGTGATTACTCATGTGAGTGGTATCAGAATGTTGGATACCAGGAGACTGAAGGGAGTCCACCCTGTGTTTTCTGCTTGGTGGGCTCCAGCCCTTCACACAGATGCAGCCAGGAGGAAGGGGCAGCTGGGAGAGCCAACACGCAGTGGCCACGTGAGAGGCCCTGCCTGTTTGCTCTCAGCGGTTTCAGCTTTATTCTAAACGCTGGGGTCCTGCTCCGGGGTAGATGACAGGTGGGGTGTGTCTAGTCTTAGCTATTCATTTAGGCCTCTCTCAAGTCAGGAGGAGAGGGTGCTTCAGGCTCACATCCTGGACCCCAGCATGGCACAGCTTGTCCTTCGCTGGTGCGTGGCTTCAGAGGCAACACACAGACAGCTCAGCCACAGTAGTTCTGTGGCAGATTCAGCAGGATTGTGTCTAAGATGACATCAGGTCTAGCCAGCCCTCCTCTGAGGCAAGCTTTTCCCTGAGTGACTGCTGTGCTCTCCACACCTGCACGGCAGTGCGGGATCGCTGGTCAGCAGCGCCCTCTTCCCTCCCCTGTGCGCAGGCCGGCGGTGCTGGACAAGAAAGGAGACCTGGCTACACTCAACGAGGTGGGCTACCAGCTCCGCATCTGACACAGCCATACCACGGACTTCAGAGGGCTTCCCGCTGCTGCCGCTGCACTTTACCTGCACTCCCTTGGAAGGAAAAAGGAATGGGACTATTTATTAACTTATGTACTCTTACAATAAAAGTTTGACCTAGAAAATAGGGGGTAATTTTTTTTGGTGGCAGTATTTATTTAAATTTATAGAAAAGGCATCAGTGGAGAGAACCTAAAATTAGATTTGCCAGGATATGAGATTTTTTTCTCTCCCATCATGTAGCAGGTGACTCCAGTGGTGTGAGTTTCTTCAAATATCATTTCCCTGTATAAGTGTTAATTGAACTTGGCCTTGTGCTGGGTGGTAGCATTGGAATAACTAATGAATCATATTCTTAGTGTTAAGATGTGCTGGGGTGCAGTGCAATTAAAAAAAAAGTCATATTCACTATTAATCTTTAATTCAGCAATAAAAGCAAGCAGTGCAGAAGTGGCATAAGTTTTTTAAAGTATCAATATTACCTCACTAGACTTAATAGATATGCAAAACTGTCAGTATTATTGTTTTCTAACTAATTTGTACTGTTTCCCAGCATTACTGGGAGTATTAAAACAGCACTGGATGTTTTACTGCCACCTGTATTATTATTTTCTGCATGTTGCCGAAAGATGTTAAGTAATAGTAATACGCAAGTGTATTCTTAACACTGACATCTTGTTAGGCAAGATACGAGGTTTGAGGTTTTTTAAATGATGATAATTGATGAATAATGAATTTTTAAACTTTCATACTTTTTTTTATACTTTTGTCACAAGCTTTTAGTCTTTCTGAACTACACCGCTGAAGCACAAAACATAGAGATTACTGTTTTGTAGAGACAAGTCAGCTTTTTTCTCATATATGTAGTACCTGGAATAATGGAAAAACTGTCAGAATTGCTAACCTGAGTCTATGTGCTTTTCTCTCCACATTTATGTGCAAATTTGACCCTTGTCTTTGAAAGGCTGAGCAGTCTCCGATGGTGATGCCTTGACACCTTGTATTAAATCAGACATGGCAGGCTGAAGTTAACCTTCTGCCGTGCTGTGCAGGGAGTTTTCCTTGCACATGTTGCAGTAACAACTGCTTAATCAGACTTAAATAAGGAAGTATGTCTGAAATAGATGAAAATCAAGCTTGTCTGCTTCCTCCCTGCTCAGTTGTTTTAAGACTTGGCTAAGGACCTGTGATGGACAGCAGTGTTCTCAAGTGACGTGGTAAGACTCGCTGGGGTCCACCATTTGACTTAGTGAAGTTCTCTGGAAGCATTTGAGTGCGGCATTCCTGGAAATGTTTCATTAGGTGCCTAAATATAAACTGGATTATTGTACAAGCCCAACCTCTACCCTTTGTGCTGTGCTCATAGATGATGCTGCCATGGGCCTGGTGTACCTCCCCTCCTGGGCAGTTAGTTTTTTGGGATGTCGATGAAGATGGATGCTGTTACAGACTGACAGTGATGCTTACTCAAGTGGAATGATTTAAGCTCCTAGAACACCTCTGTCAGCCAGAAAATGAATGAATACAGAAGGAGACAATTACTTGTACACAGATCTCATTGCTCAAAAAAGTGAATTGCACCTGCCTATGACAGGAAGAAAAAGCCAACGCCCAGCAACCTTCTACAGCCAGTGAAAGGCTTTCTACTAATTAAGACTTCAGAAGCTCTAGAAAGAAAACTTTTCAAATGTGTGACACTTCTTTATCTAAGTTTACCATATCAATAACAGGAAGGCATTTCCCATCCCTCTTTCTCTAAACTTTTCCACTCCTGTGTTCACAGTAAGGATTTTTTTCGTTAAGGAGTGAAGCTGAAGAGAGGGAAATACTCTTTTGGTAAAAATTCTTGTGTAATTTGATGTCAGCTGCAGAGTTCCAGTTCAAACTTTGTGCTGCCCAGTATCTTGTGACCTAAGCAATTTTTTTTATGACTTCTCATGGATAAAATGATGTGGAAAAACTTTTGATCAGCTGTATCCTATAGCACAATGTTATCTGATATGTTGCAAGTTTTTTCTATGAAACAAACCATGGTTTACTTCAGCTCAAATAATAGTTGTAAATAGTTTCTACCCTTGTCCAGCACAATTTATTTTCTTTTAACTGATACTGAAGCTTTCTAATGCTGTAGAGGTGTGTGACAAACTGCTTTTGGTTCTTGTTTTAAAGTTCTGTTGAAATGTTCTCTTGAAACTTGCTTATGATGGCATTTGTCTTAAGTGTGGTTCAAGTGACAGCAAAGTGGTCAAATAGTGTAGAAAAACATGCATGACTTTTTGGGCTTTTTCTCATCACTTGTATATGCACAGCATGAAACTTCAATAAAAGTATCATGGTAGTCTTTTTTTTTTTTAATGACTTACGTGGTTTTTTTGTCTTTGCTCTTAACAAGGGTGGCTACAACTGAACAATGTTTTTGGCTGTAAGCTGGATGTACCCAGAAATTTGTGGCATCTAGCTAAGTATGCTGGCATCTGTGAGATTACTCAGATGCTTGAACCCAGACAGGATCCAGTACCAAACAGGTTCTCATCCTCAGCAACAACAGGTAGAAGAAAGATCTTTAGTTACAACTGCCTATGACAAAAGTAGCCCCCTCCAAATTCTCAGCAATATAAGCTGAATGTTTTGGCAGGAGGTCATATTTTCTCTAATGGAACACTGAGGAACGTCTTTAATTCAAATGGTTTTATGATTACTTCTACTGTACTTCCTCCATTATTCTCCAAGCACAAAGTAATTGCAGTTGTCTGCAGTCAGGGAAAGGGAACACCGATGAAAATTCCACAAGTGCTTCTGGGAGACAAATGTGCCTGAATGTGAATTCAGGACCATGGGTGTAGGCTTTCCAGCACTACACTGAAAGACAATTCTGTTACTTCAAAGTTGGTTCTACATATCCATGTGGAGTTTGACCAAGTTACAAGATTTGTTTCCAGCTCCTCTACATTTCATATTCAGGCTGTCTGGTACTTTTTAAATTACTTTGCAAATTGTATTTTACACAGAATGTTTGTAAGTGCATAGTGAGACTAAATATAAAATCTTGGTCATTTAATACCTCAGAATCTGTCATTTCAAGATACAACATGGCATTTTTAATAACTAAATAACTAATAACCACCCTGTCACCAGTTGTTCAATATGTATGATCTTAAGGGCTAATTTTTTTTTTGCTCCTATAACAGATCAGTTAAGTTTCCTGTGATGTGGTGTGCTCATTAAGCTTAGCTTTATTTCTGATATTTTAAAAAATATTTCAGTGAATGCTACCTATATTTAAGCCCTTGTAATTTTAAGCAGCAAATTCTTAAAGCATAAATATTTGCCTCTATGCCTTTCTTCCTTTGAAAGTTCAATCTTGCAGCCTCTGCACTGACAACACGGAGTAAATTCCTTTGCAGAAGTATTAAGATGGAGTGTCCACAGAGCACATTTGTCGTAAAACATTATTTTCAACCCCTTATAAAATGCTGCAGGCACACAAACACATTCCCCTTTGCTTGAAGAAACACACAGTTCTCAGAATAGTCCTTTTTACTGTGATTTACAATAAAAATAATTTACAACATATCCATGAAAAATAATGCCATTTTGAGTTTGGCACAGATGTTTTCCTTTATCAAAGAGGAAGCTACTGTAATATCTTTTCTTTTTCTCCCTAAAAGACTTCATAAAGTAAATGAAACTTTTTTTTTTTTATTTTTAAAAAGAAAGTCCCTTTAGAAAGTCTATTTTACACAACACTAACAAATCAGCATGCAGGCAAACGTATTTGAACCGGACCAGCAGTGCTTCAATTAACCTTTTAAAAAAATAATAATCATCCTATGAAGAGAGAAGGTAAAGGGAACTTCACCTACACCAAAAGTCCTTTGGATATTACCGTTCAATAAGCCTGAACTCTGCTAGCAGTGGCAGGTGGTCAGAAGAGTTATTTTCATTGGGAAGACCATTAACAGTCCAAAGATCTTTCTCTGTTAGAAGTGCCAGCCTGCCAAGAAGTTTCAGACCCCCACAAAAAGAATCCTCTGCTCCTGTTAAAAAAAAAAAACAAAAGGAAATGTTCATCAGTGTGGGCTAAACATCACACATTCATACAGATGTAGAAGGAGGAAAACAGTATGGCAGCAATAATCCAAAGCTGTTATTGTTCCACCATTAAAGTCACCAATAAGACAGCTCAGAAATTCTTTTATGACTCTCAGAGTAGAGCTTAATCAGTAGAGCTCAAAATATTCAGAAGGTCACTATTTTGCAGAGGGATAAATGGAAGTAAAAAGGAAAACGGATTTATTTGTTCACTGTAACCCCCCTGAAAAAGCCTCATATAATCCAGTCCTATACTTTAGACAATAGCATTGCTAAGCAGAGCTGACACTTGCAAAGTAAGGTGTCTTTTTAGAGTTACTGGTTCACATAACATTTTATTTCTGTATCCTCAAGCACACAGTTCTCCAGTAGGCAGGTCATACATTCTTGCTCATAAGGATTAAAGTACTCTAGCATTTCCCTTTCTAACTGTTCATGAGAAGAAAGGGATCTTCCTCCATTATCTCCTGCTACCTATTCCTGTAACTGCCTAAGAAACCCACCCCCACCTCCTTCCCCAGATGAAACACCACATTGGTCATGCAAGAGGGTACGACAACTCAAGCCTTGCAATTACTGCACAATTATATAGAATAGTTTGGGTTGGAAGGGATCCATTAGGGCCCATCTAGTTCCAACCCCCTGCCATGGGCAAGGGACACTTTCCACTAGACCAGGTTGCTCAGAGCTCCATCCAGCCTGGCCTTAACGCTTCCAGGGATGGGGCAGTGCCGGTCTCAATACTGATCCCTAAGGAATGCCACTCATCTCCACCTGGACATCGAGCCATTGATGGCAACTGTTTGTTTCCAGCCAATTCACTGCGTGGTGCAGCCACTAAATCCATCTCTCCAGCTGTTGGGCAGGACCGTGTCAAATGTCTTGCACAAGTCCAGGTAGATGGCACCAGTTGTTCTTCCTTTATCCACAACTGCTGTAAACCTATTACACTAAAGGCCACTAAATGTGTCAGGCATGATTTCCCATCATCAAAGAGCAACCAGCTTCTTCAGCTCAGGTAGAGAACTCATTCCACTGAGATCCTTCTACGATGTGTCAAACTTTTAGACTTCCTGAGCTGTGTACTTAAGTGAGACAACAACTCAGCAACCCTACCTATTGCTTTCAGAGTGCAGAGATGATACTGAGCATGCTGAATGCTTTCAGGACCAGCACAAACTGCAGCTGTAACTTTTGACAGAAATACTTTGTCACAGTGCTCAGCAAATTCAGAACTTCCTGGCTGAACCTGGTACTGGCTTACCATAAGAGATACTTTAAAGGACTATCCAGCAACTGCTGAACTCCTCAGAGAGTTCAACAGCTTCATCCTTTGCCATCTGCCAGCTTTCCAGCCCTTTAACAACCCAGCAACTGTTTGCTGCTCTAAAGAAAAGCTTTTTTACTGCAAAGATCTCTTGGCAGCTCTAGAGCACACGTCCACCAGGTCTTGAGACAAATTTATCATTTGGGACAGCACCTGCATAGCTACAAAGGAGCCGTTTATTACCACAGAGAGCTTGGTCTGCATGCAGTGATAAATGTCACTCAGAACACTCAGCAAAATTGTGCCCTGCAGGATTCAGGTAGATACTGAACCCTGATTACATGAAATCCGGAATACCAAACCAAATATCTGGCTAAATATGACAGAATAAAGCATGAATATTTTAAAATAAAACCCTTTAAATGGAAAAACCCAATCAGTCAGCCTAGACCACATTTAATATTCACTTGTTCAGACTTTGGTAACTTTAAATACAGAGGCCCAGGTCATAAGAAAACTGAAAATCCAAACCATCACTTAAGTTTCTAAGAGCTCGTGAATAAAAACTATACCAGTTTAAAGTAGCTGGAAAATTCAAGTTTGGTTCCATTCCGTGCTGTGATGTGGGAGGAATCTATTTGAAAAACAAGTGCAAAAATAAAAAGTATCTCTGCTGGGGCAATGATAGTGCAAAAAATATATAAACAGGTGAATTGGGATTCAGTTTTGTGCAGGGACGCACTCTGAAATCACACAGCACTCTATTAAATCACGTGGCATTCAGAAGTGATTTAAATACTTCCCATATACTGGTTTTTCAGTCAAAGCTTTTGTACTTGTCATTTTACATTAAGGTAGCATTTACTGTGCATGTTATGACAAATGAGACTTCTGTGAATTGACTCAATGAATTTTAACAATCTAGTCTCAAGTTACAAGAGATGAAGGTGGTGTTTTCATTCCACATACTGAAAAGAATATTTATTTATAAAAATCAGTTGTGCTCTACAGTGGGAGCAGGAATGGAATCCAGGTTTCTTTGCTACAAGTTTGCAGAGCCATTTATCTGCTAGCACTGCACTGTGGAATGACATGTTTATGTTGATGGCATAAAGCACAGAACTCATGAGGGCCTGGAAAGCAAACTGCTCAGAAGCACCCACGGAACGAGTCCCACTGCAGTAAAGGATGGATAAGCACCTAGTTACCCATCACAAAATTCCCACAGAGGTACCGCGACTTTCTTGCACCATCTGGTGACTTTTAGCTGCAACTGCAAACCGGAGAGGGACAGCTGGGCCTGTGCCAGTGACTGTGCTCAAAGGCCGCAGAGCCTGTTACTTGGCAGAAATTACTCCAAGACAAGCTGAGAAGTAAATTGCCAGGAAACAGTTCGTTTACCAGTTTTAATGCGCATCATAAATTGCTGTTCACCATTGTGTTGATCAGATAATGGGAAATACTGCCTTGCTGTAGGTCTGGCCTGCGTTACTGACAGCAATATTTCTCAGGTGCTAGTTCCACTGCTGCTTTCCCATACCTCCAGCTTGTCTCCATGCTGAGACAGAACTACAGAAATGTTCAGTCAGATGCTAAGGTTTGCCCTGTGTGGCACTACAAGTCCTGCCGTGGTGAGCTGACAAGGCCAGCCACGTTTCTCAGGTAACAGCTGACATTAAAAGCACTACCATGAACCTCTGAGGTACTTCACATGGATGAAATGATCACTACATTTAAACAAATATTCTTGCTTAGCATTTATGAAAAATAATTAAAAGTTGGTTTCTTTACCTGGCTGGGCAGCAGTATCATCATTTGCTGCAGAATAGAAAATATAATCCACGGTGACAGCACTTCGGGAATGACAAGTTGTCACTTCTGGTATTCCAGTTTCAGGGAAGTAATGAGAATAGACTGAAGACAATTTAAAATGGTGCTGCAATTTTGAAGACAACCTAAAGAGACATCAAAGAAAAGAATTTTATTTTCTTGCATTACCAAGAAGGAATAAGCAATGAAGAAATACCAAATAGTTCCCAGTTACAAACAAAATGAATTATCTGGATATGCAAACTAGTGTTTCTCTCCTGCAAGCCATCCCATAACCTTTTGTGTGAGAGGCCTGGAACTCTGAAGGCAAAATGCAGGCAGCATTTTCAAGTAAAAGAACTGATCAGAACTGGCTTAGCTGACACTTTAATTATAGATGGCTTTCACCTCCATATACATTTTGTAAGCAATCACATGTCCTCACTCAGCAATCTCTCCCTGGCACACAGGCAGAATGTCCATGAAAGCAGCTCACAGGAAAGCAACAAAGCACAAACTCGGCTATAACCAGGCCCTTCAGCATAGAGAGAAATTCAGATTTTTAGGGTTTTTTTCCTCCCCCAAGCTAGAGCTATCAAGTCTTTCCAAGTTAGACAACTAGGCATAGCCTTTCTTCTACTCACGCTCCCATTTTCTGACTCCCCATCATTTGTCTGCTCCTCTTCAGTTCAGCCCATCTTGTCTCACCCGTCTTTTCAGTCTCGAAAGCAAACTGCAAAACTGCACCTTTCAGCAGAAGAACTCCTGTCTCCCAGACATTTGCTTCCATCATCATTGCAAATCATCCATCCCTCAGCTGTACCTGCCTCATCTTGCATTTTAAACCTGGGCTGCAACGTGTTCTGGGTGAAACCCAAGCAATTAAAAACAAAATCAGCACGTTACCTGTCTGATTCAGAGCAGAGACAAACATGCCAGTTGGTACAACACAGGACAAGTAGTAATTTCTGCTTTTGTTACATGACATCCCTTTTAAGATGAGGGGAAAAAGCCCTGCAAGAAGCATTCAGCATGCTATGGTCTTAAACAGTAGCATAGGGCTTCCTGTCTGTTATCTACTTCTTCTCTCACAAATGCCATGACTTACCTTTTTCATCACCAAGAATCACCAAGAGTTCCAATGTAACTATCTGCAGTGATACCAAGATCTCATTTCTGGTAAGAAACGGCTGACTTGGAGCCTGACATCCCATACACACATTTATGGCAATTTCCTTCTTCTATGCCTTACTTCGTATGCCTTTACCAGTTTGATAAATGCAAATATATTCTTCCTTTCAAAAGGTAGTTACACTTTCCTTCTCAGCGTTCTAGCCATGGCTTCCTCCTTCAGTTTAACAAGCAAGTATTTCGATCTGAGTGAAAACTGTATTACCAAATCCGTAATACTCCACATTTCTCAGACTCAAATTCTCCCACAGAACTCGTGACAAGGAAGATTTTATGACCTTTCCAGTTCCTTTTCCTCCTTCACCCAAATTTCATGCTGTATCATAGGATTTTACTAGATCCATAAACCAGTGTATCAAAAACAATAAGAAGAGAGAGAACTGCCAACACTTAAGCAGCTGGACAACATTGGTTTATTTTTTTCCTCGCCTTCTTTTAAAAACGTGGCTTCTACAATTGGACTGAAGTTCACATATTTCTTGCAATGTCTCTACAGAGGATGATGTCCCGTTTATGTCAAGAAGTGACAAAAAATGCCAGAAGCATTATTTAAATAAGCAGGCAGAAAGCATCCTCTAAAAAGCACTGACACCTCACCCCTGCATTATGAAAAAATATCTCCAAGTTCCTGAAAGAACACACATTCCATTATTGCCAGTTCTAGTCTTTTGCTGTCTGATCAGCCTTTTCATGTTTAAATGGACAGTGCTGTTTTTGCCAAAAGGGCAGACTGGGTTGGGTGATCATCAGGTATCCACAGCTGGAATCAGATATAAATTTGGTCTAAAACCAAAACCAACCCCCAAGTAACCAGCCAAGGGCTTCCGTATTTTCCCCCAACACATACTTTTCAGATGCTATTACAATCTCCTGAGGGTTGTCTGGTTTTGCTGCTTCCAATATTTCTCCTGCAAAATAAAAATAAATTCCATTTACATTTAAAAATAGGATATAAGTGAGACCAATACTGAAGAGCTACAGAAAAGCTACAGGAAAAAAAAGTATCTTTAAGTACACTTATTTTTAGTAGCAGGCAAGATACAATTCACAAAGCTGGATTAAATTCTTCTGTTCCTTTAGTAACATTCCTTCTAAAGATCTTTTACATTATGTCCCATTCATTTAAAATTGTTTTTTTCTGTCAAAGAAAAAAATAGTGGATGAAAGATGTAGCTGCACTCAGCAAGGAATCACTTGCTTTTCCCAACTGTTCCAGGAAGTGCCAACACTATCATTCATAAACTGTGAGGCAGAATGCAGGTTCACACTATGTCCATGTGCTGCATTCCTTCACCTCCCTCTTCCCAGTCACAGCACAGCTGGCTTTCAGGATGCAAACACAGCAGTTTAAACATTACACACCAACTCCTGAATGGAAATTTGTAACTATTATCTTATAAAGATTCAACTTTGCAAAGTTTATGTGAATAAATCACTTTACACTCTAATGAGCCTAACAAGGAAGTTTTGCAAGCTCAGGACTCATTCTTTTTCCCCCACTAGAACAGAACATCTTGCTTTCAGTACTACCTGAATGATACTTTCAAAGGTTCACAAAAACTCATTAATCCAAAAACTGACCTGCATTTTCTTCTTTTTGTTGCTGTTTTATTTCATACACACAGTTTTGTGAAATACCTAATTTTTTTGGCCAAATTGGAATAGATAAGATTCTTTGTCCCCTTGGAAACTGTTCTTGTCCAGAGACCTGAAAAAGAGAACACAAGCTTTTTTCAGACAGAAATCTGATTAAAAAAACCAAAAAAAACACCAAACAAACCTGAAATGAATGAACATTTTTCGTAAAGTTTAAAGAAAAAGGCCCAGCCCCTCAGAATAACTCCTTTATAATGAGTAAAATCCCTGTAAAAATAACACCCTTTATGTGCATCCCCTTTGTTTATTCTTAGCAAGTTCTCTGCAGCTACCCAATTTTTCCAGATAGTTCTTGTGACACTGAGAGATTTCCAAGGGCACTTTTAGCCATGTGACAGCACTGGCTCAGCATAGAGAGCTACCCAGCAGACACTTCAGCTTCAGGATGCTGATCCTTCTGGGAGCGAGTCAAGTCAAATGGGGGCTTGAATCAACTACCCACTAGTAAAGAACACCCAGCAGGGCTATTTTTTTGTCATGTTCTCTCATTTTATGTAGTTCAGTAACTCCTATTAAATAGCATGTGACACATCCAACAGCTGCATACGAGAGCTCACAACAAGACATCATTTAACATGAAGCAGTTGAGGTTCAGCGTCTAATTGCAGCTTTGCTTTCACAACGACTGCAGCCACCAAGTTTATCTACAATAAGAGTCGTCTTCCCACAGAGCACACAATAGGTTTTTGATTAAGTAGTTATTTTATCCTACTTAAAGACTAGGACACTTAAACACAGTGATAAAATCATCCAAACACAGTGATACAATCACCCTGTGGATTCACTACATTTCAAGAATGATTGTTGGTGAATTTTTCCTTTCAGAATGCTGGAAGAGGATACAACATTCCCTATGGCACAGCTGATATACCCAAGCTTATTTAAGTAACTGCAGTAACTTTTGCTTTGCAGGCTGCAGAGAGGGCACTAAGAGAGGCACTGCAATGGAAACAATCACAGCACCACTCAAGTACTTCTCTTTAATCAGCATTAACCATTTTCTTGGTGAGAAGTGAGAAGCACAGCCTACCTTCCCTATAGCAAGTCCTTCATAATTTAACTTTCCTTCCTTTATAAATCTGTACAATGGAGAGCCAGGAACAGAATTGAAGTCCCCACAGATGATAACTGGGCAGAAGGAGCCACCCTTCTGAGGGGCAACACTGGCTATCTCTGCCAGGAGCATTGCAAGCTGGGTCAGTTTGATGTCCCCTCTCCTTGGGTTGTACAGCAGGTGTGTATTGGCAATACAGATGGCAGCATGGGCTTTACAGTGAAATCTGGGCCGCAGCAGCAACACCAGTCCAACGTTGTCCCTGTCCAACAGTGGGATATCACGGCGAAAAAATTCCACGGGGTTTGAGGAAATCAGGCTAAATTTGGAAGTTTTGAAGCAAATGGCACAGCCATCAGGTTTTCTCCCTGTCCTCATTTTATACTCGCAGTGATACCCTGCAAGAAAGGCAATTAAAAACATAAAATACTATTGTATCAATAGAGACCTTACACAAAAAAAAATTAGAAAAATCTCACACTACTTCTCTCACATGACAGTCAGCCCTCAGTCTGAAGTACCAAAGTCTTTATGAAGTTCACATAGACTCATGTTCACTTTTCTTTCTGCCCTAATCTGACCTGAAGCAAGGCCAGACAGGAAGCCTGGTCCAATACCTTTGGCAATGTCTAAGTATCTACATGCTCTAAAACACCAGCCATGTTCTTATCTCCTCATGTGGAAAAAAACCCAAACCAACCCAACAAAGAAAGCCCCCAAGTCATATAAAAGTGGCCTTGTGCCTTGAAGCTTTTTCTGGATGTTACAAGAATGGTTTAGGAGTGATACCAGTGAAGCATTACCAATCAAAAGCCTGAATCACGCTAAGTCATTAGTCAATGTCTAAAATGATTCATAGAACAAAGGCCTCAAACATAATTATGCAATTATCCAGTGAGCAGCAAGTGGCAAGCTTTCACCAAGGGAACAGAGACACTTATCAAATGACAGCACTGGAGTTCAAACAAGTCCACCTAAAAATAGTGATTTGCCAATTTCTTCATTTTATGTAGAGGTGATTTAAACAAGACCTTATCCATGTAAGGAAAAAAAATTAGATCTTGAAACAGTATCTAGTTTTTGCCGTTTTCAAATGTTCTCTGCCCTGCCCAGACCATATGAATTCATGAAGTACAGCCTTAGTGAAGTAGGGTGAGTTGACCTGAGCTCACACCAGTGCTGGAACAAGGGATTCCCATTCCCTTCTCCCAGATTCAGGCCATGTTGCTCCTGCCACTTGTTGCAGCACTTATTGCTAACTCAGTAAGCCAACAGAAAATTAACCCAGAAAAATAAAATTAGTCTGGATAGTATTCTGCTGGACTGGTGGATTTCACTAGTGAGTGCCACAACTAGCCCAGGATAAGGGGCAGGACACACATCTGGGAGCTAGGGATCAGGAAAGGAAGAGCTAAAGCAAGCTCCAGATCCTCCTGTACAGTAGCTAGAAGCTCACTTGCTCCCACAAACCTGGCCTCACAGTGCTGTTTCACATTTCAAGTGGATTTCAATCAGTACTGCCACTACTCTATCTTCTTTGCAAACACTCAATTCTGGGAGCTAGACTACCTCAATTAACCAAGAAAGAAAAAATTATCAGTCCAGTGCTGCTCCTTTACCATGCCCTCCTGGCATTGGACAAGAACCAGTGCCAGGATGGAAGCGGGGCCGTGGGACTGGAAGGTGGTGACGGGCACAAAAGATTCAGATCAGTTTAAACCACCATGGAATCAAATCCTTTGATAAAATCACATGAGGGAGAGTGACAAGACAGTCTATTCAGACTGACTGACAGCACTTGTATAAAAACTAATGAATATATACTGACCAGGGATAACATTTAGTGCTGATATCGGGAAGGTTTCAAGGCAGAAAAACATGCCCTTGAAGAGCTACCCAACAGGAATACTGCTAAAAAACATTAAGGTAGTTTCCAGAGAGCACCTGATGAATTTATGAAAGAGGATACACAACATTGTTGCACGTGACAGCAAAAGACTTGATTCTATAATCTATGAGAGGGGTTTTTTTGAGGAAACTAGTACTGAGTTCCCAAAGGACTGTGTTCCCAAAGGGTAACAAGTTACCCCTGCAGGGGAGAAGACAATGTATTGGTCCTAAGAGTTTCATCGTACCCAGGGATTCCAAACTTGACTTGATCTCTGTTCTATAGTGGTCTTCTTGGACTTCTTGTAAGCAGAGCACCTAAGGCAAAGGTTTGCAATTAAAATATATTAGTAAGTACATCAGAATATCACCACAGCACATCTCTGTTGGCCAGTCTGTACAGGTATTTAAAAAAAAAAAAAACAAACTCAGAAGCTTTTTGACTCCATAATCTCACAAAAGAATTCACTCTTCTGTAGAAAATGCTCCCCAGGATTATGAAGAAGGCCCCAATTCCTCCCACCCTTTTTCAGACAGACATTTTCAGAGGTGAGAATAAATTTAATTAAAGTAGTAACTTGCTACTACATTCTCAGCAGTTCAGGGGAAGGCTCAGTGCCAGAGAGGAGGGATGGGGAGGCCAATGGCATACTACAGGGTGGAAAACAAGCTTCCATATTGTAAGAACCTAAACCAAAGATCAAACTCAAAATATTCAATTAAGAGAGCTCACAGAATCACAGAATATTTTGAATTGGAATGGACCCACAAGGATCATTGAGTTCAACTCTAGTTGTGAGCATCTCTGAGCCTTTCCCCAGCTCGCTGCAGTAACACACAGATTTACAACCACCACTGGGATAAAGGACTGAGTTGCCAAAGGGGAACAAGTTACCCCTGCTTGCTGAACTGCACAACACATTCCACTTGCCCAGCTGACATTTACTCATTCAAGGTCTCAAGGGAGACTCAAATCTCAAGCAACATTCTGAAGTCTCTGCTTCACTTAAGGTTGCAGTTCCAACCAACGAAATAGTTAAAAATCTATGTCCTTTAGCAAGAAATTTCTCTGTGGAAATGGCACCTGCACCTACCAGGGTCTGACAGCAGCTGTTCTTCTCATAAAGCTATCTAAAGTATCTCATTGTAAGATAAATGCATACAGCATGTATAAATTTATTAGGAAGAAAGAAAGAGCTTGAAGGGGACTTTAATTTCCAGATTCCTGGCTATGTACTAACATAACTGCATTTTTCAAATGGTACAAGGCTGTTTTTCTGTGGCTTCTCTAATACAACCACTTTTTTCAGTACTGTTTTCTGACACAAACAGGATGGATTCTATCACTGAACTTTTGTTGGTCTGAACAATGACTGAAGCAAAATTCTACTGGCTTGACTTCCTGATTAAGACTTACAATAATTTATGTGTCCTCAAAAATAAACAAAAAACTCTCCAACCAACCAAAACCACAGCAGTGTTTTTTCAGACCCCCACAGAGAGTAGCAGAATTTGCTACTTCTGTTTATCAGTTCTTAAGAAATATCCACATGCTCATTTTCTACTCACATCTGCATCCAGCTCTTTGATTTCTTGTAGGATGTTGGGAAATCTGTATGTCCAGAATAGCAATCGCTGCCTGCAGTGTTTGTACAGGTGAGAGTTGTCTTCCAACAAATTCTGTGAGAGAATATTGTAGGACATGACTGTAAAATCAAATGTTGCCTCACTTTCTGTATTGCTTTGGTCAGATCCTTTATTTTTAGCAATTTTCATTGTTTTACTCTGCTGACAGAAATATTCCCAGTGTCTTTTGATGGTTCCTGTTAAAAGCATATCAAGCAGAAAAAGGTTGTGTTATAGACCATATGATTTCTTACTGCTCTTGGAAATCATTCTACTGACAATTATTTGTCTTTCAAATCACTTAAATAATTCTAAAAGCTTATTCAATTAGCAGTGATTCAGACCCTCTGTTTAAGATGGATTTTATATAAGCATCAGTTTAAAAAAAAGAAAATCAAACAAACAAAAAACCCCACCCCCAAAACAAACATCACAAAACCATTATATCCCCTGGATTTCAACTGCTTTGAAATTGGGGAACTGGCATGTTCTAAGGAGATCGTTGCTATCAGACTACACCCCCGGCTCCTGCAGAAGGGCTGTCAAACTGGTGAGCCAAATCCAGTCTGTTGAGAGTCTTATGCTGCCTTCTGCCACTGCCTCCTCAGCAGAGATGCTGTATGTCAGTCTGGGATATACTCCTTAGAGCAGCATATGGGCATCTTGTCGATCTCTCTGTCCTTGACTAAGAAAGGGTTAGGAATCAATCAGTCACCTCTAGCCTGTGGACAGCCCATAAAACTCAGCCATAAGCTGCAACACGGTCTACTACAGGAGTCCCAAAACAAATAATGAACCCAATTTTCCTCAGTGAGTTGAGAAATCAAGAAATTATTAAGTCTCAGAATTACCAAGAACTTGTGAAAAGGTTTCCTTTGCCTTTTTGCCATTTCTAATTTCATACTTACTATTAGTATGAAAATTTGTAATGACATATCTGCCCATCATTAAGCATCCAGTTACTTTTTAAGAAATTTATTTCTCCACTTAAAAACTCAGAGAGATGCTTTTCACCCTTTATATCTGACCTCATCTGAGAGCAAGCTGAGGTCCAGTTACCTGTGCCAACAACCAGTGGCAGACTGCAGCTATAGCTGTTACTATCTGTCCTGTTTGGTTAGTAAATTTCACTGCGATGCTCCTGAAGATGGATATGATGTTTCTAAGCCTTATGGGAATTTGTCCCCAAAAATCCCTTTGGGACGCTGATAGCACCTACTGCCTTTTTTAGTCAGAATACAATCTCCAGTTTATTTTGCTAAGGAAGTCACTTATGCAAGAGGGCCATGATTTTGACTGCGTTCCTCTATTTGTTTCACACTAGACAAAGCTTTAAATATACACAAAACTCAGTAAAATATTTGGATGCTATGTAGAAGATTGTAGCTGTAATAAGCTAACACAGACACTTTGAAGTTTCATGTAAGTTTGTTACTGAGCCCAGTAGACAAATCTGCACTTCTTCCTGTATTTCTCTGGATAAGCGCATGTGCTGCTTGCTCTGTCAGACGTGATCTGACACAAAACTTGCTAACATGCCAGTGGCAGAACGCAGTTGTAAAAACAAAATCACACAATCACACTGGAAGCAAGCACCATTAAATCTCTGTCCATTAATTCTCAGTTTTCCAGGTCGCAGATAACTCAGCTGGTCTGGAAAGAAACCAGTTCAAGTCCAGCAGGGTTTATGAGCTCAGGTAGAGTACCAGGAATGAAGCCATACAACTGCCAGCCCAGCTCAGCCCTACAGCAAGTCAGCCAAATCTTTTTGCTTTTTAGAGTTTCCACATTAACAGACATGACCTGGTGACAGAGACATGAGAGAACATTGTCTGAACCAAGCTCAGGACTCCCCAAGTTGGGCAATCCCTCACGCAACTGACTGTGTTCTACTGCCAAGTGCAGTGAACCTAGTTCTGGTGCACTGTTTGACAGCACAAAATACAAATTTACAGACTAAACAGCATTACAAAACTGGACCATTTTTGAGACATATTTTCCTGAGAGGGGTGCCAAGAAAAACAGTAACTCAAAAGGAGCAGGCAATACTGCTCAAAACTCTAATGCCTTTGGTGTATTTAGCATTACAAATAAACATGGAAAATGAGCACAGAGCATCTTTTACCTTGCTTGCTGCCATGTTTTTCTTCATTCTGCACTACAGAAAGACAAGATACCTCCTTCTGATTAGACAAGTTTATTTCTTGTTCAGGAGTTGAAGTATCATCCTGGCCACCAAGTCTTCTCTTCTTTGTCAATGGTTCTTCTCCCTCAGATTTCATACTGGGGTTGGGTAGGTGAAAGGAACAACTTTGTGTGTAGTTATCAAGATGCCAGTTAGAGTTCTGAAATTGCCTCCAAGGTCCAAAAAACGGAGGGAATCTCCAGTTTGCTGAGAAATCAGCTGAAATAGGGAGTGGAAACGAGGCCCAGGGAGGATAGTGTCCGGCCCATCTCATACAGCTGGAAACTGGGCTGTTCAAGGCGAGTATCTGGGAGCCATTCCAGTGGGTGATCCAGTCTCTGCCCAGCCTCTGCACATGGCGGGGCAGCATGGAGTGTCTACCAAAAAACCACAAGTTTCATTACTTGCACACAACTACATCTGCCTGTAGAAGGCTGTAGAGGAAAATCATCCTGGTCAGGACTTACACAAGATATTCTTTCTCTACAAGTTAACGCATAGAAGATATTCAAACGCTTATGGATATATACAAGATATTTAAACATTTATCTAAATGAGATGCAAAATGGGACTTTACAAAGTGATCTTGCATCCTTTCCCCCGCCTCAGATTTACAAGTGCCATTTAGTGTCTGAACACTATCCATTGAGTAACTATTTACAATTTATTTTCTGCCTTGTTGAATTCAAGTGTCAGACGTTTCAAGCGCTCAGAGGAATAGCCTTTACAAAAGGTCATTTTTGCATGCTGCATTAACTTTATCATAAGGCTATTCATAAGGAATGAGATGATCACTTTCTTGCAAGCAGTCAGAACTTTGTTTGGAAAGCCATTGATTTGGCTGAAATCCCAACGCCAACACGACAGGGAAATAAAGGTGCTAAGTCTCAAGGCATCACTAGCACCAGCTTAAGACTAAATCTGTATTCTTATTTCTTTTCCAGGAAGGCAAACCACAGCTCAGCAACTAAAGCCATGAAAAAAAAAGGTGGGGTTTTGTTTTTTTTTTCAGAAGGAAAAATAAATCTGTCTCTCAACAAAATCACGGGAAGGAAGGCTGAGCAATGATAATCTGTCTCAGCTTCCTCATTGTTTAAATAAGAAGGTGTATTTTGAGCTTATAAACAAAAGATAACAAAGCTTGATATGCCTGAAGTTGAACTGAAGTGAGAACCTCCCAGCTGCCATTCAGGCAAGCAAATACGCTGAAATACGGAATCACTGAATCACGGAACATGCTGAGTTGGAAGGGACCTGCAAGGATCATCGAGTCCAACCCCTGTACCTGCACAGGACATCCCCAGGAGTCACACCATGTGCCTGAGAGCATTGTCCAAATGCTCCTTGAGCTCTGCCAGGCTTGGTGCTGTGACCACTTCCATGGGGAGCCTGTTCCAGTGCCCGACCACCTTCTGGGTGAAAAACCTTTCTTTAATATCCAGCCTAAACCTGCCCTGACACAGCTTCAGGCCATTGCCTCGGGTCCTGTCACTCGGCACCACAGGGAAAAGATCAATGCCTGCCCCTCCTCTTCCCCTCATGAGAAAGTTGTAGACTGCCATGAGGTCTCCCTCAGTCTCCTCCAGGCTGAAAATGACCTCGGCCGCTCCTCACATGGATTCCCCTAAAGGCCCTTCACCATCTTCACTGCCCTCCTTTGGACACCCTCTAATCGCTAATACAACTTTCAGCAAAACCCGCTCGTCCTGAAACAACCCTTTTCCGCCCCAGCGCACCAGATGCAGTCCGGCAGACACACAAACAAAACACCCCCCCGGACACCACAGCACTACTATGGAGCAAAAAGAGGCACCACTCCTTAACAAACACCTCCTGAAACACTTGCTTTACAGAAAAGCGCTGAGAAACTGCTCC